>JAXCGZ010017588.1:47500-53017 GCA_037179515.1 Halocaridina rubra | reverse complement strand
ATGAACTATGTTATCCTCTTTCTCCTTTAATGACGATTGTAACATTAACATAATAATAATAATAATAATAATAATAATCCTTTATTCCAATGTACATTGGGTATTTAAATAAGATACATATATATTCCAGATAGACATCTGTGGTGTACGATATAGACATACTAAAACAAACAAATCATAAAGATGAGTGTACCATTAAAATTTACAAGTAAAATCTTCCTTTAAGAGCAACTTCTTAAGATTATATTTAAAAGTATACACTGAACCAGCATTTTTTAGTTCTCTGGGAAGCTGATTATATAAATGAGGTCCACGAATGTTTATATCTCTTGAGCCAATATCAGTTTTAGACCTTCGTACTAATAAATCTTCCCCTTGACGGGTAGTTAACCCGGTAACTGAGCTTACTGTAGAAAAATTATACAAGCAATCAGGAATATTGTTTCTTAGTATATTAAAAACAAAGGTACATATATCAAAAACATATTTATCTCTAATCTTTATCCATTCTAGATCTTTTAAAACAGGAGAGATGTGCTCGTATTTTCTTACATTGCCAACAGCCACTCGTGCTGCAAAGTTTTGTAACTTTTGTATTCTTTGTAATTGAGTCTTATTTGTACATCCCCAAACTTTGAGACAGTAATTAATTAAACTCATAGCTAAGGACTGGACAATTATTATACGAGTTGATGTTTCAAATGAGTCTTTTACCCTATTTAGATATATTAGAGTACCCATTACTTTTTTATAAATTTCATCTATATGCATTTCAAAATTCATGTAACGGTCAAAATAGACACCTAGGTTCTTTACCGAGTTCATTGGCTTAATGATATTACCGTTAAAATTTATATGAAGATTGTCATCAACTTCTGATAATAATTGTCTGGATCCGATAAGAATAGATTGGGTTTTAGTTTCATTAAGTAACAGACCATTTTTTAGAAAGTAACGTTTAGCCATATACAAAATTTCTTCTGCTCTACGAATAATATTTTCTAAATCATTAATTTCTCCTTCAATTAAGATTTGAGTATCGTCAGCATATTGATTGACATAACAGTTAGGTAAATATTTTACTAGATCGTTTACATATATTAGAAAAAGTATAGGTCCTAGGATCGATCCCTGAGGGACCCCAAACAATACCTTCTTGCGACTTGAGACTACATCTTTTATTCTGACTGACTGGTAGCGGTTTTTTAAATAGTTCTCGAACCAGCTTGGGTCAATGTTCATTTTTTTGCATTTTTCTAATAGAGTGGTATGGTGTACACTATCAAAAGCTTTAGAAAGATCGAGTAGTAGTAGCAATGATATTTTCTTATTATCTATAAGTCTGGATATGGTATCCTGTCTCGTATTTTCCGGTAACTGTCATCGTTTACGGATAAGCTTAATTTAAAAAGTACAGTAGTTGGGTTAGTAAACACAAAATAAAACATCATATTATGATGAGATAGGAGGCTTGTCAAATGCATATTAGAGAACGAAATGCAATCGCCAAGAGTCTTATTGAGGACAATATTAGATAATGGAGGATTCCATGAATTGAAAGGAAATTTCATCATGCTTGTTATGAGAGAAGGTTGCGGCCAACGAAATCCAGCATGGGGGTATTGTGACTTGTCAGATGTGAAGGGATAATAAGACATGTGTAACGAATGTTCAAGAATATTCGGTGTTGATGTAGGCATAGAAAGAGAACCGTAACTGAAGGAAGACTTAACTTCGAACTGTCCCGAACAGTCTTAATTAAGCCTACAAGACCCTTCAGCTGTAGTATCGCAATGGGCGGTTGCTGCCATGGGCCAACCTTCTACATGTTTAAAGAGTATAAAAAGCATACGGACTGAATTCACGCCCTCTTTTCCCTACTTATTGCGTCTGTCTAGATATGTTATTACCCTTATGTAAGTATTCATATTCAAGTCATGCTGGACAATATATATTTTGGGAACGAGCACAACCTATCCGAGCAGTCACGTGCAGAGGTTGCATCATATTACTAAGTGGGTAGAAGCTTTGCCATTATAATATAGGCCGCTTTGACACCAAAGCGGCACGTCGCACGTGGCATGCCGCGTGGTACGCCAGTTGAAAACGAACATTCGGAAATATATGAAACCTTTCACACAAAAGTGGCGTGGCACATGGGACGTGTCACGCCACTTTTGTGTGAAAGGTTTCATATATTCCCAGATGTTCGTTTTTAACAGGCGTGCCACGTGGCATGCCACGTGCGACGTGCCACTTTGGTGTGAAAGCGGCTATAGAATAACCCTGACTAAATGGTTGCTGTAGCTTTGAATAAGTTGATTAGAATAGCTTGCGTTAGTTAATATAAATAAACACCAATAGGTATATCCTTTCTCATTTTGGAGAATAAGGGGGGGGTAGTCACCGTGGCTCAAGCGGCAGCGTCCGCGACTTTGAGGCGTCAGGTCGAGGGTTCACGCCCCGCCACGGTCTGAGGTTAGCAAGGGCATGCACTCAGTGTAACGAATACATCTGCGAAAACAAGTCCTTCGCAAGATGGCGACCGTCCTAGCCCTTGGTTGAAAAGGGAGTCCGTGACGTAAAAGACGCTTTTTTATTTTGTAGAATAAGGAGGCATTTGTGTCTTTGTAAAGAGACAAATCACTGTTAAGCCCATTAGGTCGCGTCGTGTCTCAGCATAAAATCCTTTTGGGAATCAAAGAACGTGAGATTATTAATGATTCACAGTCCTAATGAAGCGTTTTATGAGCAACTCATTATAGTTAACAATAGATGAACTCTTAAAGGCTTACAAAAGATGAAGTGAATCATTATGAAGTAAGAAAAGGGAATATGACTCGACGTTCAAATCAACCATTAAAATGAAAGATCAAAAGAACAATATAGACCAGATGTTACGAGTGAAAAGGCTCCAGAATTTTGCTGCAAGAGTTGCCATAGGGGGGGGGTGCATAAACATGATCACGTGACTCCCCTCTTTGAGAGATTGGGTTGGCTAAGGATGGACATGAAGTTCATATATAATATCTGTCTTTTAGTTTTTAAAATAAATCATGGAATATTACCGGAATGGCTCTTCTCATTGCCAACAGTTAATCAAGTGCGTATCAATAACGTCAACACCAGATATCAGAATTCTTTTTACGTGCCCAGAACTTCCACTGATATTGGGGCAAGAGCCTTAAATGTAATAGGCCCGAGACTTTGGAACTCTTTACCCGCAAACTTAAGAAGTTGCCAAACATTACCCTCACTTAAATCTCATCTTTTAAATCACCTACTTAATAAGTGATTTTAGTCTCATTATTATCCTCCCATTGGGTAAACGAAGTGTATGTATGCATATTTTAATGTGTAAATTTTTTGATTTTGTGCTTTGCAAATTTCATTAGTTATTTTGACATTTTACATTGTAATTTGTAATTAGATTAATTATCATGTGTAAATTTTGTGATTTTGTGCTTTGCAAATTTCATTAGTTTTATTTTGACATTTTACATTGCAATTTGTAATTAGATTAATTATCATGTAATAGCCATTTTTGATGGAATAAAGTTTTTGACTTTGACTTTGACTTTGACTCTCTCTTTATTGACTGTCGATGAAAATCAACAGCAGGAGAGAGAAAGGGAGAGAGAAACTGGCTTTAAATAGTGCACGTATGTCAATATAACCTCCATGAACATTTCCCGTTTAATTTCGGTAAAAAGTGAATGATGTTGATTTGAGATAGATAGATAGATAGATAGATAGATAGAGAGAGAGAGAGAGAGAGAGAGAGAGAGAGAGAGAGAGAGAGAGAGAGAGATTTCATGTTTGAAATTTCAAGAGATTCATTCACGGAAATCGGTGTTTATTGAAGGGGAGGAGCTGCTGATTGCCTTATTGTGGAAAGAAAGAGGAGGGAAGAGAAAAATGGAGGGAGGAGTGAGGCATGCAGGGATGGTAATAGGTCAATGTTTGACCTTTCCAACCTTTTCCAAGAGGCAAAAGGGGAAAAGAGCTGCATTCCTTTACGTAAACTTGACCGTTGTATACCTGTACCAGATGGGTTTCCAGTCACATCCCTTGCATGTAGTTGCAGTTAATCAATTATATCATGATTTTTGTCCGATACTATATTATAAATTGCATAGATTTCCTTTTACTCTGTATGTAGTGTTTTATCATGTAAAAAGATATCTCAGATATTGGTATTTGATTTAAAGAACGATATTTTTGGAATATGTCGTCATATGCATGATGTAGCTTAGGTCACCCTTATCACACTTACATGAGAAATATATTTAAAAATGTTTTGTGGCATCAGCAAAGAAGGTGCCATATGTGCCTGTGGAATCAGCAAAGAAGGTGCCATATGTGCCTGTGGAATCAGCAAAGAAGGTGCCATATGGGCCTGTGGAATCAGCAAAGAAGGTGCCATGTGTGCCTGTGGAATCAGCAAAGAAGGAGCCATGTGTGCCTGTGGAATCAGCCAAGAAGGTGCCATATGTGCCTGTGGAATCAGCAAAGAAGGTGCCATATGTGCCTATAGAGGAAACGGTAAATGTATGCATTTTTCCTACTTCATGCGTGATGGCCGATGCAAGGAGTTACAATCTCCCGTGACCAGCTTGTTGGTCCTCTGAGAGAAATAGCATGGATAGAGAGAGAGAGAGAGAGAGAGAGAGAGAGAGAGAGAGAGAGAGAGAGAGAGAGAGAGAGAGAGAGAGGACAAAGGACGTTAGGGGGGAGTGGGCGAGGGGGGGTGTTGAATAGAAGGGAAGGATGAAACTCAGGTGAAAGTCATGTTCTGAGCAAACACACAAGTGCTGAATCACGATTTTCATTGTCACAACTGGTTTTGTCAAGTAATGTTGATGAAATTTAAGTCCATAAATTCGTCGGAAATCTTACGACAATACGCCTAGGTCCGTAAAACAGTAGTTGAAAAAACTCATTTCGGTGAAATTAATGCTATTTACAAAAAAAGAAATAGGTTGTGGCGTTTTTATAGTATATTTAAAAAAACTGATTTTTGTATTTTCATTTGAACGCTAATTATGCAAGGAGCTTCCAAGATGTTGAGGTGGGGGGTGGGCATTACCCTTGTATAGCTACCCTCCTACCAACCGATAGGCCGATGTCTTCTAAAAGTATAAAATTTCCTTGTTCGATAAGTCCCGGTGTCACAAAAAAAAAAAAAGTCACATCTTATAGATATGAGGAATAAGATATTCCCTTCTTGACATTTTTACAAGCAAAGCATTTCCCCTATCACGTTACTACTTACTTACTTAATTTATTTTTTCTAATTTATATAAAGTTGTCCGAGCGATAACGCTTGCAACTTTGATTCGTTGGGTCGAGGGTTCGCTGAGCGCCGCATCTGACGTCAGTAAGGGAATTGATTCAGGGTGACGATCACACTCTGCCAAAGCCAGAGTTCTTCGCAAGAGGGCACCGTCTTAGCCGTTAGTTAGAAAAGGGGGCCCGGGACGTAAAATCGATCACAGTTGGTGTAAGACGGGTTAC
>JAXCGZ010017588.1:20000-42500 GCA_037179515.1 Halocaridina rubra | reverse complement strand
ATATATATATATATATATATATATATATATATATATTATATATATATATATATATATATATATATATATAATCAAATAAACACATTAATATATGTGAAAACATGAATCATATTTTGCCCCTGGCCAGGACTCGAACCTAAGACACATAATTATTGTGCTAAGGCGCAATTAACTATACCACTGAAGGGCTAAGAGAAGAAACAAACCTCACAGCTAACTGTTATGCTAGGGAATGAACGCAATCTTTCTTAATGCCTTTTTATCCATATTACAGCTTCTTCCCAAGCTCGCTCGTGGCATCGTTTCAGAGTTTTTGTGGGCCCTAGAGCTCTCTCTGGATACATATATGTTCATGACATTCCTCAGCCGTGGTCGGTAATAAGTCACTGGTAAAAATTCGCAGGTTAGGTTAAGTTAGGTAGGTTGTTACATATGGTTAGAGTTTTTTCCTGTGACTTTTTTACCTGGATTCTCTACAACAAGTGTGTACTTTGCAGAATATATCCGTGAGAATTTTTAACACTGTATGCCTTATGACAAAGGGAAGAAAAAGTCAGTGCATTCACATAATTGTATTTACCTAGTTGTGCTCATAGGAAAGAGCCCTAAGCTCGTAAATTCCCATCTCCTTATTCGTTTCTTTTTACACAGTAGTACATATCATATTTTTTTTTATATCAATAAATGTAGTAAGATTCCAATGATCAACTTTTTTAACACTAAAAATGTGCTTCCTTATATCCTCCATCCAGCAAAGAAGGTTTCTTATAAAACTTTAAACTATGACCTCTTAATTCTAGAGGCACCCATATCAAAGCATTCTCCCTGCATCAGCTCTGTCAAAACCATGGAGAAATTTAAAACCGTTATCAATCCCTCTTCAAGTTTCGAGCGGTGGTAAATGTTATTCCTTCAGCCTCTCAGCGTAATTGAGATTTTTAATATCTTGTTTAGGGCATCATGTTATTATTATTATTATTATTATTATTATTATTATTATTATTATTATTATTATTATTATTATTATTATTATTATTATCGGAAAAAGAAACCCATAGTAGAGTCATGTACATAAGGATTAATTACGCAATATCCTCATACGAAAATAATGCCTTGGCTCCGCACATTCATCATCTCCAAGTAAAATTGCGCGGACCTCAGGTGTTAGAGGATTTTCTTTTATCTGAGATATACCCCTTGGAAGGGCTATCAATTTAGTTGTCATATCCTCCTGGCCAGTACGGTGGTATTGTGCTGGCCTCACATTCGCGAGGTTGACGGATCGCGCCTCGTCCAGGCAAGAGAGTTTAAGCTGTTTACTGGGGAGGTTACTGCTGTGGCTGTGCACCACAGTGGGGGGGTTGGGGCCTGTTCCGGCTGGCGACCGCACTATGGGTCCTCCATGACCCGTTCCACTCATCCGTGGGTGGAGAATCTAAAACAACAACATTAGTTGTCGTCATTACTACCCCCATCTCAATCTAACCCCACATCGAAAGGAGTCTTGACTAATAATGATATTCGTTATCCTGGTAATGTCTTATCCTGCTTCACTATTCCATATTTTGCAATATAAAAGTCCTCTGATATAAAGCTTTGATTCCCTCTAAAGGTATTTAGTGAATTAATTAGAATAACTTCTACCAACTTTTGACTTTAGTTTGTCAACCATGATGTACTTTTAACGGTTACTAAAATTATTTGGTGGTTAACAGGCTATTCTCTGTTCTTCTGCAGCAATATAGGCTAATGCTGAAATATATATCTGCTTCTCTGTTCTGCAGTTTCAACTTTGATATCCCTACCAGTTTCTCCAACATATTCTTCAGGAAAATCCAAACATGGTAATATATATATATATATATATATATATATATATATATATATATATATATATATATATATATATATAGATAGATAGATAGATAGATAGATAGATAGATAGATAGATAGATAATCTCCTTCCCTTTCTCAGGGTAGTGCTTATGACACAACTCTCATTGATAGCCTATCCAAAGGGTAGATATGAGCTTAGAGATTATCTTCTACTGTGTGATGTCCGAGCAACCTTACCTGAAGGTGATGGAGGGGTGGAACCAAGGCGTTCTTTTCGCATGAGGTAACAAAGTAAAAGGTAACAGCAAGAGGAGAGAGATACAACTGGATAGTACATTTCTATATTGAAAATGCTTGCAGTGGAAGCAGAAAACTTGATATTGTATAATCATTTTCTTAGCACATTACTCTACCTTGGGTTTCTTCTTCCATGACTGAAATTGCCATCGGCTTCCCATAAAGACATTCGGCATTCTCAAAGGAAAGAAAATGCTGATTGTCTGCTGATGAATCTAGACATGGGTTGGCTTAGCACTGTCTTCTTCTAAGCTCTGCATATGAGATAGGTCTGCATCTGATTATTCATCGTATGTCAGCAGCACAGAAGTGCAGACTTGTTCTTGCGTCATTTTGTATTCCCAGGCATATGATAATGCACCAGAGAATGGGAAAGGGAAGGGATAAGATTCTCTCTCTCTCTCTCTCTCTCTCTCTCTCTCTCTCTCTCTCTCTCTCTCTCTCTCTCTCTCTCTCTCTCTCTCTCTCTCTCAATATACTTTTGCTTTCCCTAAAAACTTTTTGTGTATGTGTTTGTCTTGCCAATAAAAGTTTTTGTTTTGCTCCTTTGTATTATATCAGTTACAATAAACAATACGTTTGATTGTTAGAAATAAATCAGTAATCTGATTTTTTTTTATTTTGCAACATTTAGATTTTAAACATAGCAACAAAACCAGTGCGAATCAGATAAGTTTTTAATCGTAATTGTTTTTTTTTCCAGGTTGGTGGTGTACCTGCATTCCGTAGCTGAAGAACAAAGGCGAGTGCTTATTGTTTTGAATCTTTCATCACGCATTCTGAGATGAAGATTCATTGAATTATACTGAAGATATGTTGTTTTAGATTCTCCACCCACGGATGGGTGGAACGGGTCATGGAGGACCCATAGGGCTGTCGGCAGCCGGCACAGGAGATATCGTTCGTGTCACCTACGTGAGGCATTAATTAATCAGAATTTTCTCGTCCAATCCCATTTCATTGTATGTTTAATTATGGTATATTGAATTGTTTTCTATTTGAGCATCAACAGGTGTGTCCGGTATTTAATAAGGAGTGTGTTAAGGAAATGATCTAAGCTAAATTATGATACCTTTTTAATTTCCTTGCCCATTAAGCAATGTCCTTTTACCAAGCATGCTATAATAAGCAAAGAAAGAAAACTGAGAGGTTCAGATATAAGCGTTATATAATTTTCCACCCGGATTTCATAGAGCACAGATTACAACTTATCTGTGTTTAGTCATGACTATTAATCAAAACCCAAGTAAGGAGTTTTGATCTCAAGCAAGCAGACCATCCCTTCGTTTATGAAACAGTGACGTTGAGCTGATATCACGATTCCACTCAGACGAGTTTGGCACTTGTGAATAAGGAGTCTTAAGAGAGCTAATATGAATTGTCGGTGGGGGATATATATATTTCCTGTAGTCATACTTAAAGCATTTACATTCGGATTCATCTTTCTTCATTAACTCATTTAAGTTAAATTTCTCTCCTTTCTCACCATACGCCTGTGTAGATAGTTCTCTATTTGTCAGTCGGCTGACTATTTATGAAGCTCATCCACACTGAGGGCCATTACATTTTGGTCAGCCATGCCTTGCTTGAGCAAAGAGGTTTTCTTCCAATGTCTTGCTAGGACTATCTTGGAAACCCTCTCCATTTATCCGGGCTTGGGACCGGCACTGAGCTAAGCTGGCCTGCTTAACCCAGTGGCTGGGTTAGTTAAGTTAAATGCAGAAATGAATCACGAGTGAGGGTGGCAAGAGAGAATACAAGGATCACAGACATTCAGTAATGTCTCCATTCCCTAGGTACAGTTTTCAACTGATTGATTTCTCTCTTCTATATCTTCGATGGTACATTTGGTAGCGCCTTAGCACGCTGATGTTGTGTCCTAGGCTCGACTTTTGGCTAGGGCCAGGTTTTTTTTTTATGTTTTCACATGAAATAATGTGTTTATATAGTCATTGTAGATGCCTATATAGAAGGCATTTGGATTATTTGCGAAAGCAAGACTCGAGTAAGGTTGGGAAGAGAGTGTAAAATGAACATAGTCATTCAGCAGTGCTCATTCCCTTGCTCTAGCAGATGGATAATAAGTTTCTCTTTTGTCTTAAACAATTGGTGACACAGTTGATAGCGCTATAGCAAACTAGTGATGCGTCCTGGGTTTGAATTCGGGACAGAGGCAGAAATGTTTCATGTTTTTACATATGGTAATGTGTTTATTTCATAGTTGTAGATGTCTATGTACCAGAGACTTGAATTACATTCGAAAACAAGCCACGTATGTTGTTTGGAGTAGAGTAAAATTGAACCTAGACCAATGATTCCCAAACTTTTTTAGGCCATGCCCTACCTTGGCATCTGTAAAATCTTTATGGCCCCCTTTGACATATAGCAAATAAATTTTCAAAAAATATGAGACAGAAGTAGTTATTTGTTTGCCTGGTAATGCGTCGCCAGTAATCCCCATTATGGGGGTGGGCACAAACAGCTTTGAGCTGGAGAATGAAGGCTGGATGCTCTTCCTGAATCCCCCAGGGTAGGTTCGATCGCGGTTCTGTCACTTCTCAAGCAGAGTGGCCTCACCACTGCTCTTGAAATCTATAATATAAATTGATTGCAAGATGTTCCTATAATACTTAAACCGTTTTAATTACTCTGCTGTAAAGCAGAGGTGCCTCTAAATCAGAATACAAAACGAGGCCACCTCAGATGAAGAAAACTAAAGTTAGTGAGATCCTTGTGCTTGATGCCTGCTGCAAAGAGATTTTATATTAGGCCCTAATTGTGCCAGCTTCGAGCTCAGGTCTTCTCATCTAGAGATAGTCTGTCTATATTTCTTTGTTCCAGTAGCAAACAAACGAACATTCATTTTCATTATACAGTGGCTATGCTGGTACAAAACTAAGAGAACACTTATAAATAGACACATAATTGAGCAAATTAGGATGGGATGGGATAGGATAGGAGGGAGAAAAAAGGGAGGAGATTAAGGATATTAGGGAATTGGAGGGAAAAGCACGAAATTAAATAAAGTAAGAGAGAAAAAAGAGAGGGGCAGACCCTCGTGCTAAGTTTGAGCAAATTAGTCTAGGTGAATGGAAGAGAGAAAAATGTGAAAAACTTATATGAAATCTTTATGTAATCTTTTAGTACAAATGAGAATAGCAATATTATATATTAAAGCAGCAATATGCAAATATCATAACAACTGTGAATTCATTTCAACATCCTATAAAAAAAAAAACAGAGATACACTGTTTAAAAGAGATGACGAAATTTATACACTTACATAGCCAAGAACCGGAAGGTGCTACAGGAAGCTCTTACAAGCACGACTCGTCACAACTTTCTTAAGCGATTCGGACGTATTCCAGATGCGGATTATTGAATTGGACCTTTTAGTTTATTCAGTGTTCCGGTTTCCGGTTTTACGTCACAGACTCTCTTTTCTACCAAGGGCTAGGCCGGTTGCCTTCTTGCGAATGACTTGTTTTGGCAGGTGGAATCGTTACCCTGAGTGCATGCCCTTGCTAACCTCAGACCGTGACGGGGCGCGAAGTCTCGACCTGACGCCTCAGAGTCGCGGACGCTACCGCTTGAGCCACGGTGACTACTTTTAGTTTAACCAATGATACTTCAAATTTGGTAAACTTCCTTTAATTTTAAACTGTTTCATGAAGAAAGACAAATCAACATTAAAATTATTGATAACTAGATGATTTTTGTGATTTACTGCTCTTTGATAAAACCAAACTCGAATATATCCGTCTTTAATTGCCCCCTTAATACTCATATCGCCATCACGCCCCAAGTTGTGAACCACTGACCTAGACATTCAATTAGTCTGTTCATTCCCTAGCTCTAGCAGTTACCTAAGAGGTTTCTTTTTTCACTCCTATGCTTTCTATGGGAGCGCCTTAGCATACTGATGTTGTGTTCTAGCTTAGCATCCCTGCCAGGGGTATTACACACACACACACACACACACACACACACACACACACACACACACACACACACACACACACACACTATATATATATATATATATATATATATATATATATATATATATATATATATATATATATATATAGTCGCCGTGGCTCAGTCGGTATATATATATATATATATATATATATATATATATATATATATATATATATATATATATATATATATATATATATATATATATATATATATATATATATATATATATAATATCGCAATATCACAAAGTTCCTCCATTTCTCCAAGACTTCAATTGTCCGAAACTTAAGAATAGAGGTAGTTAGGTGAGGAGCAAATAGAGGCGTGGTATTTTTTTTTTCTCCATTTACTCTTGACTATATTCTTATTGTCTTAGCCAAAATGGTCTTGAGAGTGAAGACCATATTTAGTCATACACACAATCACCTCTTCACACACACACACACACACACACACACACACACACACACACACACACACACACACACACACACACACCGAAAACATTTATTTGAGAGTGCCATTGTGCGATGGTTTGAGCCTGCTTCTTGAATGCGCCTTTGTCTTCGTGCGTCCGGTTTGCCTTGTGTGTTTGTGAAGGAAGTTTTAGGCATGACTTGCAGTGGCATTATTATGATTGATATTAAAATTAGCGAAAATAAATTAATATTGTTACTACTACTACTACTACTACTACTACTACTACTACTACTACTACTAATAATAATAATAATAATAATAATAATAATAATTATTATTATTATTATTATTATTATTATTATTATTATTATTATTATTATATGAGAGAAAAGCAATAGTGAAGTGTTATTATTAGAAATTTAGTTTGCTTCTTTATGTCAAGAATTTTATTTCGATTGAAGAGTTTTTTATAGGTTAAACTCATATGGTGCGGAGATAAGGACATTCATTGACCTAATTCTGAAGACTGTAAAATTTTATTCTAAGGTTCAATTAGTACTTGTGTTAGTGCATTTACGTCATTATGATCCGATGATATCTGATAATGCTAAACTAATTTAGTTCATCTTAGTTACACATACATTTCATTTGGGTATTTTAGGTATTTTCTCTTTTTCATCGACCCCACATAAAAGTGGGAAAAGATGTAGGCGAAGAAGAAGATATTTTCTCTCTTTTTGTGGTTTGACACGATGTTCTTGCGTAGCAGAAAATAAGAAAATAGGTGCTGGCAGTCTTTGCCAATCGTGATAACTGCAAGTACTCGGATATGACGTAGGGAAATTAAAATATTAACCATGAGCATAAAAGCATCGTGAAGATGACAGTCTCACCCACGCCGCATTCCCATTTATACACTAACGGTTCTTTTTCTATGCCTACAGCTACACTCAATATTCTTGGATATTTCATCACACATCTTTTATTATCCCTTCACATCTGACAAGTCATTACACTCTCCATATCTGTTTCTCTTTACTTTATGTATTCTTCGTGCCCAGGCCCGATGAGGGCTGTTTTATTTTAGAATTATTTTGGCCCGTCCTGGTTTCACAATCCTAAAAAAAAAAAAAAAAAAAAAAAACCATATGCAGTCAGTACTGTTGCTGAATTTGCGAGACATACGTCCTGTATTTACACCATTGAGGGGGGGGGTTAATGATAGGAAAATAAGACTGGAGTAGTGTTGATCAAGACAGGGAAGTCGATTCCTCGTGGCGCAAGATTCCAAGGAGGGTTGATCACGCATCTGCAGTAAAGACATACATAAGTAGATAGGAAAAGAGAGAAGGTCTTCGGGGCTTCAAAGAAAACTTAATTTGGGCAGTTTTTTTTTTTTTTATGATTGTGACACCAGGACAGGCCAAAAAATAAAAAAAAAATAAAAAATTACCCTCATCGAGCCTGGGCACGAAGAAAAGATAAAGATAAAGAGAGATGGGGAGTATTGTGACTTGTCAGATGTGAAGGGATAATTGTTACAACATTTTGAAAATATTTCCTACAGTGATTTTTCTACTCATTTAAACCTAATAGTCGCTCACCTTCGACTGCTACTGCTATCACTGCTACAATTACTGTTGCTAATAATTCCACATTCCCCATTTCTCTCTTAGAGAATGTGAGCCATATGGAAGTAGCTATGTATGTGTATGGACATGTTTGTTTGTTTATGTGGTGTGTGTGTCTTTGTGTGTGTGTGTGTGTGTGTGTGTGTGTGTGTGAGAGAGAGAGAGAGAGAGAGAGAGAGAGAGAGAGAGAGAGAGAGAGAGAGAGAGAGAGAGAGAGAGAGAGAGAGAGATTGCGTGTTGTTTTGCCTTAGAATTTAGTTGGCATTTCCGAAGATAAGAATTTGGATTTAGAAGGCGATGTATCAAGAGAAACTTGAGAAAAGGAATTAACATGAAATCGAAGAGAGTGCCAAGCTTTTCCGGTCTGTCGCTCCCGCAAGTAAAGTGTCATATTTTATGGCCTTTGGAGGCTTAGTGGTTAATAAGGGGTTTTATATCTTATCTCTCTTTATTCCATTTCATTATAATAATAATAATAATAATTATTATTATTATTATTATTATTATTATTATTTTTATTATTATTATTATTATTATTATTATTATTATTATTATTATTATTATTATTATTATTATTATAGGCAAAGAGGAAGACCTAGAATGAGATGGCTGGATGGCGTGAAAAGTGCATTGGATGCACGTGGAATGTCAGTGGAGCAAGGAAGAGAGTGTGCAAGAGATAGGAATAAGTGGAGGAAGATTGAGTATGGGTGACACGGGCCATAGGGATTTCTCGCACCTACTAGCTCAGCGAACTATGATGGACGGGTGTGAGGGGAGTTGCCATGTGATGAAGTGATGGGGATAAATCAGATGTGGCTGTCGGGCTCACTATAGAATATCTTGCCAGCCTACCTTGTATGTGACCCAAGCAGGGTGGTAGAGAGGAAATGTGGCAATTCTTTATCCTCAGGGAGCTAAGATTAGTAGTTGGGAGGTATGTGTGGATCGTGGTGAATGCATGTTTCTTGGTTCCGCCATCCCCCTTACAAGGGGAAATGGGGCCCTATATATGTATGTATAATAATAATAATAATAATAATAATAATAATAATAATAATAATAATATTATTATTATTATTATTATTATTATTATTATTATTTTTATTATTATTATTTATGGAGAGCATGCATTAAGTAGAGCATAGTATTTAAGAATCGGACGGATTTGAATCCTTTTTTTAATCATCATAGCATGTTGGACAATGGCACCAGCCGCTCGTTTCGATACTATAACTGGAGGTCCTTTGGATTGGAATTGAACTGGCCTGAACAGTTGGATGTTATATTTTTCTTCAGTTACGGTTTTTTTTTTCCTATGACTACAGTTACACTCTTTACATCTGACATGTCACAAGACTAGCTAACTCTGTTTCTCTTGGCTTTATGTTTTCTTGATGGCCGGATCCTATGAGGGCAATTTTCTACGCCAGTCCCGGTGTCACACTCATAAAAAAAAGTCCTTTTTTTCTAACTTCTGTAATGAACAGCGACATCAGACGTATATCAAAGAAAACCTACGACGCGAGAGCTGTTGATAATATTTGGCCTGGAATTTAGATGTGTGTGTTATGTATTGAATAAATTTTTTGTTCCGGTTTTACGTCACGGATTCCCTCTTCAACCAAGAGCTAAGACGGTTGCCTTCTTGCGGAGGACTTGTTTTGGCAGATGTAATCGTTTTCCTGAGTGCTTGCCCTTGCTAACCTCAGACCATGACGGGGCGCGAACCCTCGACCTGACGCCTCAGAGTCGCGGACGCTACCGCTTGAGCCACGGTGACTACTATGTATTGACTACATTGAGACTCAAAATTTGGGTCTTGGGAAGTGACTCTGCTTGCTCTCATCAATTATAACAGTTGGCAGAGGAAGAAAGGACATTTATAAGAACATAAGAATAGAGGACACTGCAACATGCCTACTGGCACACACGAGGCAGCTCCATTTTTGAATTGTATTTTCAGCATGTCTAACCTATTCTATTCTACTCTACTTATTTATTCTGTTTTTCTTTTTATGATTTTTCTAAAAAGCACTAACCTATTCATACCCACCCTACCTCTGTCATATGTCTATCTAATCTACATTTGAAGGTGTCTAAGGTATTGGCATTTACTATCCAACTAGGAAGCTTGTTCCATGCATCAGCTACTCTATTACCAAACCAATTTTTACCAATTTCCCTTCTGAACCTAAATTTATCAAGCTTAAATCCTGTTACTCTCTACAAGAACGATCTTTTAGTATTTTATTGTATTAGTTCATTTATTCTATGCAGCCTTTAGTAGTCTCCGTGGCAAAATGGTAGCGTCTGCGACTCTGAGGCGGCAGGTCGAGGGCTCGCGCCCCGTCACGGACTGAGGTTAGTAAGGGCATACACTCAGGGTAACGATTACATCTGCCAAAACAAGTCCTTCGTAAGAAGGCAACCGTCCTAGCCCTTAGTAGAAAAGAGAATTCGTGACGTAAAACCGAATCCTATCCATTCTCTGCAGCCTTTACTTGGTCTTTTATATGGCTTGTTTCTTTCAGCATTGCAAGTGCAAGATTTGGGTCATCAGTTTCCTAATATCAGAAGTGCATCGCTCTAGTTTTCAGATGACATGTTGTTGCAATTATACATAAATAAATGACGCTCTTTTTATGATGACACATTGTCGGTATAGTCATTTACTTAAACGTTTTCCGAAGTAATAGAAGCGAGTAAGTAATATGTGAGTAGATATGAGAACACTTTGACCAGCTTTCTAACCTAGCCCTAAGAGAGAGAGAGAGAGAGAGAGAGAGAGAGAGAGAGAGAGAGAGGGGTATGCATTTCTAATGTTATTTGGAACCTGAAGAATGCCAAGCTGTGTTTGCGCGCACACACACACACACACACACACACACACACACACACACACACACACACACAGAGAGAGAGAGAGAGAGAGAGAGAGCGTGGCGGTATGCATTTCTAATGTTATTGGGAACCTGAAGAATGCCAAGTTGTGTTTGCACAGCAATAAAGGATGAGTTTACAGGCTTGAAAGATGTCTGAACTTGTGTTGGAAGTCGTTTTGAGTCTAAACATATGTTCATTAGCCTTCATCCAGAGTCTCTCTCTCTCTCTCTCTCTCTCTCTCTCTCTCTCTCTCTCTCTCTCTCTCTCTCTCTCTCTGACACACATACACACACACAAGCGTACACGCACGCACGCACACACACACACACACACACACACACACACACTGATGTGCTATTTTGTCTTACAGCTCAATGTAATTTTAGTCACGTCCTATTCCCAACTGGCAGGTGTAATATTTAGATATGGTGTTTGTATGCTCAGTAGTAACCACATTAACACTATTATTTTAATAGAGGTTGCATTTATATTTTGCTATAAAGGGTGTCAGTTTTTCTGACCCTGAAGTAGTTATCAAAATGTGTCTACACTTCTCAAAAGCCTCTTTAATTCTGCAGCGTATTTTCGATAATTACATGTCTACTTATAAGTTACTTTTACTTTTAGAAGAATAACCATTGTACAAAAATGGAAATGAATGTTTGTTTGTTTGTCATGGCTATCCGCGTTAACTTATCATTTTAAGTTCTGTATAATAGCGTATTTTTAAAAAAATTTGGTTTGTATGCAGTAGTTCATTTCTTTTTTTCTCTTTCTTGTTCTTCTTTCTCGTTGATTTTATGTTTCTTTCTTGATAGTAATCGTTGTCAAGAAAACGTTTTCTTAGGCTGGACTATGCACTCCAGATTCATAGCTCTGGAAACGTTGGGCGTGCAGCCATATGCGCTTTAATAAGATTTACAAAGAAATTCCTCCATAGCAACTCAGAATATTACCTCTATGCATTTTAGAGAGAGAGAGAGAGAGAGAGAGAGAGAGAGAGAGAGAGAGAGAGAGAGAGAGAGAGAGAGAGAAGAGTATTTCTGTGGTAATTAAACATGAACGTTACCGTCTTTGAGTTGTTTACATCTCTCGAGCATCCGTTGGCAAGAAACAAGAGCAGCTAGTGACAGCAAAGTTCATCCCCTCCCTCCTCCTCCCCTTCTCCTCCTCCTCCACCTCCTCCTCTTGCATTTGCATTTGTTTTGAAGTTCTTTTGAGAACTGCAAAGTGAAAAACGACGTTTAAAAGGCCATGAGTGTGACTAATTGGGTTGCAATAAAATAAGAAATAAAAAATCAACAAAGGAATTTATGAAGAGAATGAAATCGATGATTTGTTTTATTATTATTATTATTATTATTATTATTATTATTATTATTATTTTTATTATTATTACATCTTTTCCCACTTTTATTTGAAGTATGGGACAGGAACATATGGAGAACACTGGCCAGAAACATCGACCCCACATAAAAGGGGGAAAAGATGTAGACGAAGAAGATTATTGTTATTATTATTATTATTATTATTATTATTATTATTATTATTATTATTATTATTATTATTATTATTATTATTATTAAAGTAATATACGAATAACCTACGAGGTGTTGACCTATATTTCCTGTTTTCCTCAGAGAGCCTTATCACCTGTCGTTTTTTTAAGCACCCCAGTTCACCTTTGTCTTCCTATGAGCCCTATCTGCTATCTACATAGAGAATGTTGTTCCATAATGCTGTTAACTGTACCGTCTTTTCCGTATCTAGCTGATTATTCCTGTTGTGTGTCCATAGGACAAGAAATATAGTAAGGAGGAAGTTGAATACAATCATTTTGTGGGAAACAAGGAGGGATGGAAAGGGCAGACTCATATATATATATATATATATATATATTTTTTTTTTTTTTGCTCTGTGATTTTTATTAGTGGCGTCTGTAGTGTAGATCAAGAAGGGCGCTGCAATTGTCCAGCAAGAGTTGCTGTTTCTAATTTATTTTATAGCCATGTAAAAATGCAGTGGACACTGAAAATCAAATAACATTTAAATGTTTCTCTTCTTCACATACCAATAATGAGTTAAAGACAAAGTGATTACTCTAATTACCCAATCTTGTGAGGTTAATTTACCGCTTAAACAGTGGAACGGGACAATGTGGGACCGTAAGTGCGGTGCATTTCCAATAGAGTTCATGTACGTTGCTGTGGACCGCTAGTTCCCGATATTTAGACCGTAATATATATTCCCACAACAAAGTACTTTGAAGCCAAGAGCTATTTTTTGTTCTTGTTTACTGTTTTACTCTAGCTTGCTTGCATTTATGATTTTTTTTTTTTTAGATTCTCCACCCACGGATGGGTGGAACGGGTCATTGAGGACCCATAGGGCGGTCGCCAGCGGCACAGGCCCCAACCCCCCCACTGTGGTGACCAGCCACAGCAGTAACCTCCCCAGTAAACAGCTTAAACTCTCTTGCCTGGACGAGGCGCGATCTTTCGACCTCGCGAAAGCGAGAGGACAATTGTGACCAATGTCGCTTTTAATCGCAAACATACCCATACTAATTGACTTTCACTGGCATAATAAATTATTTTTCTTTTGGTACAACATTTAACGTTTTCAAGATATCTTTTCCTTTTGCTCCTCTGAGAGTGAAAATCTTCGCGTTGAAATTCTAGGCTCTATCACTAAATGGGTTTCTCGTTAGGACGTGAATGCACGAGAGAGATAGATAAATAGATAGATAGAGATAGATAGATAGATAGAGAGAGAGAGAGAGAGAGAGAGAGAGAGAGAGAGAGAGAGAGAGAGAGAGAGAGAGAGAGAGAGAGAGAGAGAGACTGTTGCCAACAGATAACTTCAGCCCATTTCAGTTCAGTTTCTTAGAGGGTTATAACGAAGATCTATGGCCCTTTGTTGGCTCCTTCCCATGGCACTGTCATATGTCAGCAAGGAAGATGATGCTTGTTGTCATCTTTTCTATAAAAGCTGTTGCTGCTTCTTTTCTCCTTATTTAGAATGTGCTGTTGATTTTTAACCTTTGCCCTCCATACAAGAACCGGAAATCACAGTAATGATTTTCAGTATATGGGTATTTGTCAGTTTATATGCGTTGCTGTAGGGTTTAGTAGTCACCGTGGCTCAAGCGGTAGCGTCCGCGACTCTGAGGCGTCAGGTCGAAGGTTCGCGCCCAGTCACGGTCTGAGGTTAGCAAGGGCATGCACTCAGGGTAACGATTATATCTGCCAAAACAAGGCCATAGCAAGAAGGCAACCGTCCTAGCCCTTGATAGAAAAGGGACTCCGTGAAGTAAAACCAGAAAAAAATGCGTTGCTGTAGGGTTTAATATTAAGATTGCCTGTTTGATTTTGTTATTTGTTTATAGGATTAAATGCAAATTGACGGTGATATCTCGTTCTAGAAATAGCTTTTTTTTCTGTTGTTTGCACAGTCTTTGTGTCTTAAACTTATATATTTTCTTATGAAATTTAGTATTGAAGTGCAGTGCATTGAAGACAGAAAGCCAAAAGGTAAAGTAGTCTGGATGAAAGACAGCAAAATGTGGCACCCAAATGGACTTATGACAAATCTTGAGCAGTCATGTGTAAATATTCCTTCTGTAAATCCAGATGAATTGTATGGATAATTTAGCACCTTTGGCAGTATAGTCACCGTGGCTCAAGGGGTAGCGTCCGCGACTTTGAGGCGTCAGGTCTAGGGTTCGCCCCCGTCACGGTCTGAGGTTAGCAAGGGCATGCACTCAGGGTAACAATTACATCTGCCAAGACAAGTACTTCGCAAAAAGGCAACCGTCCTAGCCCTTGGTAGAAAAGGGAGTCCGTGACGTAAAATCAGAAACAAACCGGCAGTATAGAATTATGAAAACAATCATCATAAAACACTTAAGCATTTAGCATAACTATACATCGTATTTAAAACAGCGTGACATTTCTTAAAATAAAAAACGTTTGTTTAAGAAGCAAAAGCTGATGAAATCGTTCCGAAGATATTGGAAGAAAATATATGATGGATGTCCCACATGGTATTGACAACGGCGCCGCAACAATACAGGGAAAAGAGGAGTTAAAATGATTAAAGATGATAAGGGAAGAACGTTCGTTCGTTCAGGTTTTCACGTCACGGACTCCCTTTTCAACCAAGGGCTAGGACGGTTGCCTTCTTTCGAAGGACTTGTTTTGGCAAATGTAATCGTTACCCTGAGTGCATGCCCTTGCTAACCTCAGACCGTGACGGGGCGCGAACCCTCAACCTGACGCCTCAGAGTCGCAGACGCTACCGATTGAGCCACGGTGACTACACGATAAGGGAAGAACATAAACATTAACCTACTTTCCTAATACGTTTGAAATTTATGATTGTATCACAGGATATGGCTTGAGGTATGTGTCACAGATATTTTAAACTGTAAAGATTACAAGAGTAATCGTGTGAGTGGTAAATATAAAAATACAAAAAGATGCATTCGTATACATAGATAAATAGAAAAAAATTGAATAACTAGAACAGGAAGCCCTAGAAAATGTTGCTCTTAAATTTAGGAAAAAATGTTTTCCTTCTCGTCTATTCGATGTGAGGGGAGAAATATTGCAGAATCTGGCGATAAACATGAAGTGCTTGGAGTAGTGGCGGTGTTGGCAGTGCGACGAGGCACTTTTGCGTCGCTTGGGGCACATTTGGCACTGTAGTGTGTTACCTTAAATACCCATTGCGTCGTTCACCTCATTGGGAAAAGACGACCTCAAGGACATCAACAAGTACTCCGGGGATTGAGAGAGAGAGAGAGAGAGAGAGAGAGAGAGAGAGAGAGAGAGAGAGAGAGAGAGAGAGAGAGAGTCTCGCTCTTTGCTTGTTAAACTATTGAGCACATATTAATTAATAAGCATCAGGCAACTTAATAAATATATTTCTAGATATCTATTATGGAAACTCCTCTCTGGTATACAAGACAATACCACATTGATGACCATTTCTGGGATACTCCAATAACAGTGCATTGGACGGCTTTGATTAATATTGACTTTGTAGTGGGGTGCAGGAGCTGCTTGAGAACTCAAGAAGTTATGCCACAATTCACTAACCTCATGTATCCTTTGGAATATATATATATATATATATATATATATATATATATATATATATATATATATATATATATATATATATATATATATATATATATATATATAATATAATATAATCAAATCCACATTAGCTTTTGTGAAAGCATGAATCATATTTTACTATATATATATATATATATATATATATATATATATATATATATATATATATATATATATGTATGTATGTATGTATATATATATATATATATATATATATATATATATATATATATATATATATATATATATATATATATATATATAGTTGTAAAAATACTTGGCTTGTGAGATTATAGACCTACGATCGTTCAAGCGGTGGAGCAATATGAGGGACATCCAGCCTTAATTCCCCTGTTTGTGTCATCCCCATAATGACGACTAATAGTTACACACAGAGCAAGGATTGTTTATGTTATAATAATAATAATAATAATAATAATAATAATAATAATAATAATAATAATAATAATGATAATAATAATAATAATAACTAATAATGATTATTATTATAGTTATTATTGTTATTATTATTATTATTGTTATTTTTATTATTATTATTATTATCATCATTTTTATTATTATTATTATTATTATTATTATTATTATTATTATTATTATTATTATTGTTATTATTAGTGCAGTGCAGTAACACATTTAAAATGCCTTCAAATAATCTACCTTATTGCATTGCATTTTTTCTCTCATCTAAGCCCTTGGTATTGAGGAGGAGAATTAACTGTGTATGCTGGCCACATGTGGGTTGATAAACCTCCATCTGTGTTCCAGTTTCCTCTTTTATAAAATGTCTATGGCACAGTGGACTAAGTTGTGGGGTTCTAGTTCAGAGTGCTCAGATTCGAATCTTGACAAAGAAGGTAGATTATTTGAAGACGATTAATATTGGGTTATTGAATTGCATTTGTCTTATCATCTAAGCCTTGGGTGTTGAGGAGAATTTAATGTATACGCTGATCGCTGGTGGGTTGGGGAGGGTGTAAAACAGAGACTTATAGAAGCAGTAGCGTCCTTCCATCTATGTGGCATTGGTAAAAGTTCCAGTTGCCTCTCTTTTACAACCTCTTTGGCACAGTGGGCTAAGCTATGGGGTTTAAATCTAGACTTCTCAGCTTCGATTCCCGTCAAAGAAGGAAGATGATTTGAAAATAGATATTTTTATTGTTATAATAATAATAATAATAATAATAATAATAATAATAATAATAATAATAATAATAATAATCTTCATTTTATGTGTCACTATTAGTTCCCATTATGGGGGTGGACACGGACAGCTTGGTGCCGGGGAATTAAGTCTTGATTGCTGGTTTCTCAACTCCCGAATATATATATGTGTGTGTGTGTGTGTGTGTGTGTGTGTGTGTGTGTGTGTGTGTGTTGTTTAATTTGTCCATCGGGACAAATAAATTATATTTATATTTAATTTCGGTCTCTTCTACTGTTAGTAATGAGCTCTATTGATCTCTGTTCGATCATGAAACTACACAGACCGAGAAATTTATCAATTCGTCTGTTCTTGTAAAAGCTGATAAAAGTGTGTGTGTTGATTAATTTGTCCATCGTATTGATCCTTAGAGAACTAGAAGCTTTGTAAGCTGAAACACTTTTATCAGCTTTCACAAGAAGAGACGGATTAACAAATTTCTTGGTCTGTGTAGTTTCATGATCGAACAGAGATCTGTAGAATTTATTACTATCAGTAGAAAAGATTGAGAATAAATATAAATATAATTTATTTACAAAACTTTTTCCCTTTAGAATTTCCTTAATAAATTGCCAAGAAAGTTGTAAGAGAGAAGAGAGAGAAGAAACTGACTAAAGAGGAAAATTGGAAGACAAGAAGAAGAGGAGATCGACAAGAGAAAAAGAGTTGAGATAGAACTACCAGCGGAGGAGAAGACCAGCCAAGAGTGGAATCGGTGTTGCTGTGGAAGCGTTCCGTGGAACTGAAGGTCTGGACTTGTGTGTTTAAGTTTACACAAGTGACTTGCTGAACTATATTAGGTTATGGTGGAATACACATACATACACATACTTACACACACTTACACCCTGCACGCATTCATTTTCTTTCTGGCTTCTACTTGATGTCTTGGAGAATGTGGGGTTCTTCTTGTACTTATATGAAGGCGGATTTAAAGAAAATATATATTCTCTCAGTATTCAGTTTTATGATTTTGGAGATAATATTTTCTTCAATTGTTTATGCATTATTAGAAATTTTAGATCAGGTAATGACTACCGATGGTCAGAACATTAAATAACTCCGTAAATTGTGAGGTTGGGTTAGTTAGGTTAGGATATAGGTTACGTTAGGCATTAACCTGTTCAATCTTAATCTAAGGTAAGTTAACTTGCTCTCCCTACTTAACAATATACGGAGTTATTTAATGATTTGGGCATCACTAAACTTTACTTGGTTCGAACATTTTTTTTTCTTTGTCATGTAAAATCAATGTTAGGATAGTCTAATGTAGGAATGATGTTCTCAGTGTTGTATGAATTCAGCTCTAGTCTCTTCCTATTTTTTTTTTTATCCTTTTTCATATTCTTTTCTCGAATGACTGATTCTTGAAGACTTTTGTATTTTCCACTAGGCCCCTGATGAGGATATATCGTTTTAAACTCTTTTCATTTACTTGGTTATATATATATATATATATATATATATATATATATATATATATATATATATATATATATATATATATATATATATATATATATATATATATGTTTGTGGACAAGAAGGTTGTTTTTGTTGTGTAAATTTGCAAAATGGCTAAGCTGTAGTGCCTCAGAACCACTGATTGCTTCTGTACATCACATCCTCATATCCTATATGTACTGTTATGCAAAGGATTTCAACCTGGCTTCAGGCAAAGCACTCTGATGTGAGTTTCCTAAGGGAAAACCCTAAATTTAGTACTTCATTATGTATGTCCCTCTCAGAGATACCTTCGGATACACCAATTTACGTTTCAGCTGCATCCCTTTCAGCTTTATTATTTGATAATGCTGAGTGTGAGGGGAGGCATTCAGTGTACTATTTGGTTTAGAGATTGTTGCTGTGTTGACAGTAGTTGTGGAGGACACTATTATAATTCTCTTCTGGCTGTCGCCCACCACATTGCAGGATTGGTTTGTTAGTGCTTGATAATCTATCAAATTTGTCCTGTATATTGTCCTCTTTCTTAAACTCTTCCTCATATTCACTAATATTGTCGCACTCTTCTTGCTGTTGCCCACCACATTACAGGGTTGGTTTGTTAGTGCTGAATAATCTGTCCAATTTGTCCTGTATCCTCTTTCTTAAACTCTTCCTCATATTCACTAATATTGTCGCAATCGTATTTCAGTGCATAGAAGGAATAGAGTAGAAACAGAAAGTTTTGTAGATGAAACAAGAAGAATGTTGACAGTAGAGACCTCATTGTTGTTAGACTGGAGCTGTGAATTAAATGGTTTAGCTGTTCCCAGCAATTTCTTCATCCTAGAGTTATCTCTTTTTAGTAAGGCAGCATCTATTTCAAACAGTTTTACCTCATTTGTAGAATTTTCAAGTATTTTATGTAGGTCTGCAAGGTTGAACGTTGTATTGATCTCCACGGATGTTTCACATAAAAGTTGACTATAGGTAGGAAAAACGCATTATTTACTTTTTATCTTTGAGTACGACGTATTTGAAATGTTCCCATGACTTTTGTATTCCTTTACCAGTAATGTTTGTTATAACCTTTCAAAACTGTCTCGATAAATTGGTTTTGGTGGGTAATAAACCGTAAGATTGTCATGCATCAGTGAAAAACTTTCACCATGACTACATCATAAGGCTCTCGTATATATTTATATCTTGTTTATTTAGTTTATTTTCGATTTGTATTTATTTTTATATTTATTTACTTGTTTATTAACATATTTCTTCAAGTATTACTCATTACTGCTGAAATTTAGGAACACAGTTTAGAATGAAACATTTCACTGCGATGCTAAAAGGGCTAGAGCGAGTAACAGGCTTCTTCACGTGAAGATATAAGGTAAGCAAGTATCTGAATTCCAGATCAAAAGTTAGCACGAGGGTCTGCCCCTCTCTTTTTTTTATCTCTTACTTTATTTAGTTTTCGTGCTTTTCCCTCCAATTCCCTTATATCCTTAACCCCCTCCCCTTTTTCTCCTCCTATCCTATCCCATAAAAAAAAGAAAAAAACGTGAAGATCATGCAGTTTAAAAAATTTGCAATAGAAAAAGATCAGTAATTTGAGATTGCATATGTTAATTGATATTTCAGTCGTGTTTTGCTTAGGTTTTGTCTTATGTATGACCTATTTTTAGCCTCCTGGCTAGTGCAGTGGTAACGCGCTGGTCTTGCATACGCGAGAGGTTGAGGAATCGCGCCTCGTCCAGGCAAGAGAGTTTAAGCTGTTTACTGGGGAGGTTACTGCTGTGGCTGGTCACCACAGTGGGGGGTTGGGGCCTGTGCCGGCTGGCGACCGCCCTATGGGTCCTCCATGACCCGTTCCACCCATCCTTGGTGAAGAATCTAAAAAATATCTCGAGACATGTTTTTAAAGCCTTAATTAATGTCATTCTTCATATATGATAGTTTATGTGCATCAACCTTGTATTTGTTTACATTTTTGTAAACTGATAGATCACATGGATAGACAGACCGACAGTCATACAACCCGATAGATGGTTAGATATTTAGTTTGCAAGTTATTTTTATCTCGTTAAGTATTACATATTTACATAATTGCTTTTTCACAGTTTGATATGCTAACAAAATTAAAAAGAATTATACTTCCATTCTATATAATAAACCCGCATAGCACACCGACAGTACACAAATAGCATAGATAGATAGATAGACGTAAGTATGCATGTACGTATGCATACATACATACATACCTGCATACTTACGTACATGCATGGATACATACATACATACATACATACATAGAGATGAAGAGAGTAAAATAGATTTTGATAAATGATTATTTTTGGTTAGACATCAGTTACAACTGTAAATTGCCCCAATAAGGGATGCCTATGAACGTTTCAGGCGGTGAATGGAGGGTCAAAAAGCTCCACAATTTTTCCCCCTGTCAAATGTATAATTTGAATTATGGAGGCCTTCTATTAAACCTCTTTTATGACAATTTTTGGAGCAGTTATATCGTTTTTAATATCGTCTTTTCATGGAGAGGGAATATCATTTTACGCGAAAAGATTTATGGATAATAACAAAAAAAAGGCCAATGAACTCTTCCCCTTATGGCTACATTTGGCGTGTTCACACATATGATTGTCTATGCCTTTGTCATGCTATAAGTCAAGCTGTCATCTGGATGATATATCTCTATTTTCATTCCAATGGTTAGAGTATTATAGATCAGATTATTGTCAGATTCGTCTCTTGCATTAGATTCAGACAAATAATGCTGGGAAATTCTGATTATAACTTGAACTGTACTAATCTGTGGTGTTCCGTTATGATTTTTTTTCCATAATGGTGTGTATCCTTTTTCCCTCTTCCACTGTCTTATATTTAGGTTTTTTCCTAATCTTCTTTATCTAAATCACCGAGAGATAATTCTCTCTCTTTCACACATTTTATGTGTTGTATTTTACTATATACAAGTGATTCAGTTTTTTTTTTTAATAGATAATGATGCTTTTTAAATAATTCATTTTCTACTTCAAAATTCTTCTGTTTGCAATTTCATTTATTTCGATTTTTTTTTTTGGCACATATAAGTCTCACAAATATCAGAGAGAGCATTATCTCTCTCTCTCTCTCTCTCTCTCTCTCTCTCTCTCTCTCTCTCTCTCTCTCTCTCTCTCTCTCTCTCTCTCTCTCTCTCTCTCTCTCTCTCTCTCTCTCTCTCTCTCTCTCTCTCTCTCTCAATTGATTTAATTTTTAATTCTACCTTGCCAAACACTTCACTCCAAGACTCACTTCACAATACGTGATTGTGCATAGTTAATCTGTATTGACTTTAACTTAAAACTATTATGTCACTCCCCTTTCCTGACTTAATTATGATTTCTTTTATTAAGCGTACTTTCACGCTTGCTAACTTGGGACCAGAGGCCAGCCGATACTACAGTTGTCTCTTCCACGCCCTTCCAATGAAGTTAGCTTCTCATCATGTATAGAAACTAGGAGATGACAGATGCCGCTAGCCGGGACTCGAACCTGAGACGCATAATTAGTGTGCCAAGGCTCTACCAACTACACCACTAAGGTCTAAAAGAAGAAGCAAATCTCACAACTA
>JAXCGZ010017588.1:0-17500 GCA_037179515.1 Halocaridina rubra | reverse complement strand
TGACTTGAAGGTTTATTGCTCGCGGCCCCAGAGAGTATATATCATATATTAATTGTTGGCTGTCTGTAAATATTGTCTGTATCCCTAATTATCTTTAATTTACCTATGAAATATTACATCCTTTTTCAGATCCTGAGGCGCTCCGAGTTTTTGTTATCTCTCGTTTAATATAATTATTTTTTTTTCTTTGTACGGGTGATGGATGAAAACATTTTTATTGGACTTCTGCTGAGAAATCTCTAAAGACGGTTTGACATTTTGACTTCTCCAATCCGCGTTTTAAATATGCACACTGCTATAAAAATAAAATGGTGAAATCATGCAATTACACACATACATACATACATACATTCACACACATGCATACATACATGTATACATATATACATACATACATACATATGGGGAGATGTTACTGAAGCATTTGATCATAGTACATAGGTCATCCCAAAAAAAATGATTTGTGATGGCGAGGAAATCCATTATTTTCCTAGAGAAGATAAAAATGAATGGCGAAAGTCAAGAACAGGTAAAAAGAGAGAACGCTATACCTCAAGTTGCCAAAGAGAAGGCCAGACAGGGATTTCGGGAACTACTTTCTCAGTTTGAAGATTGTATGATAACTGAAATGGCACTGAGTGTTGTCAGTGCTAGGAGAATACTCGTGATAGAGGAAAAGAATTTACTTGGCATCAGATTTTCTTAGTCTGTTAATACATTTACTGCTGATACTGCTACCATTGCTTCAACTATTGCTTCTACAGCAATAGTAGAAGGGTAAACAGGAGCCCAAGAAATGAGTCTTTAATAATAATAATAATAATAATAATAATAATAATAATAATAATAATAATAATAATAATAATAATAATAAAGTAATAATTAATTAGATTAAAAAGGAAGAATTTGGCATGGAAAACAAGAATAGAAAATACTTTCTGTAACTGAAACAAATTTACACTGAATAGTTTTGAATTTGGAGAATTGGAGAGTCGATGAACACACATCAGAATGCATAGAAGAATCCTTCTGATGGGACTCTAATCTTTGAACCTTGGAGGACTTCAATCAACGGAGACTTGGTTCAAGATGTTATCGTAGTGATAAAGGCTTCAAAGTAGCCTAAGTAAATGTGTGTATGTGCGTGCGAGAGAGAGAGAGAGAGAGAGAGAGAGAGAGAGAGAGAGAGAGAGAGAGAGAGAGAGAGAGAGAGAGAGAGAGAGATTAGAGATTAGAATGGGGTTGGGTTAGGAATAAACCTTTATTTCCATTATACAATGGGTATTCGTCAGCCGGGGCAAGCCCCAACCCCCCACTGTGATGCCCAGCCACAGCAGTAACCTGCCAGTAAACAGTTTAAACTCTCGGTCTTAGACGGGAACCGAGCTCTCGACCTCGTGAATGCGAAGCCAGCACGTTACCACTCTACTAGCCAGATAAGAACTCGTTTTTGTCAGAGATTAAGAGTATCGTAGTATGACGATGGTTGTAGTGTCAATGATGTTGATAATAGAGAAAGTGAATGGATCACTTAATAAGTATGGTGGTGTTGATCGATTTTTGTTGGCTGTGATATCGATGATGAATGGCGCTGCGTTATCCATTTTTATGTGCAAGTGCACAACAACCTCTTATAATTGTAATGTAGACTCACCGATCAGATCATTAGAGCACCAGACTAGAAGCAATTGTTCAAAAAAGTTATTGTTTATAGAGCGCCCCAGTCATCAGTCAGAGATCTTAGTGAGAGTCAGTGTAAAAAAAAATCTAAATAAGATAAACTATAAGATATAAGATAATCGTAAGACCTTAAAATTAGAATAGTTGCAGGTTTGTTCATCACAGGCATAAATAAGAACTAAATATGGAATCTTTAAGCATTTCATTATTTTTTTAATATATATATATATATATATTATATATATATATATATATATATATATATATATATATATATATATATATATATATATATATATATATATATATTATTTTTTTCTTTTTTTTAACTCCTGTAAAAAAAATTTAATTTCTTTAAATTGTAGTTTATTTGAACCTCTTTATATTGTTGAAACTTACAGTAGCTTGTTTATTTATAAAATGTTTTCTTGCTTGGCTTTCAGTGGGTAATGCGTCTGTCTGATTGCAACCCTTAATTACAATATAAGTTTAAATAAGAATTAGTGACCTTGGACAAGTGGCATGTTCTTCAATGTATCCTAATAATAATAATAATAATAATAATAATAATAATAATAATAATAAAAATGATAATAAAAAAAAATATTATTATTATTATTATTATTATTATTATTATTACTCGCTACATAGATATTCATTTATCTTGTAATTAAAAAACTTAAATTTGTTAGAAAAAAAAGTACTATTGGGCGAAATATAATCGATGGCAATTTATTTATTGTTCCGGATTTACGTCACGGACTCCCTTTTCTACCAAGGGCTAGGACGCTTGCCTTCTTGCGAAGGGCTTGCTTTGGCAGATGTAATCCGTACCCTGAGTGCATGCCCTTGTTAACCTCAGACCGTGACGGGGCGCGAACCCTCGACCTGACGCGTCAGAGTCGCGGACGCTACCGCTTGAGCCACGGTCACTACTATCATGGAACTTGGATGCTTAGATGAATATTCCATGGCAAATTTAACACCCGGGATATAAACAAAGCAATTTTTAACCCCTTTGATTAATTGTTATTGTTTGTGACGTTTCCTAGGAAATCCTTGTTTGTGAAATTCTTCTTGTTGATGCGTTTGATGTCGTCAGATCAAAGAGTTGATCCTGGATTTGTCCTTTCACTAACGATGGTTTATCCAGTGATGAGGATTTATTTTTCTTTATTCTCTTTGGCACGGAGTCTTGGAAAGATACATCGTTATCGTGTGTCAGAGGAAGGAAACTGTTTTTTTGAAGATAATTGGTCGTATTGTCAGTCCCCAGGAATTAAATCATTTTCACATTGATGCGGAAATAATTATGAAAGGATATAACCGAGTCAGTATCTTTTTTAGAGATAAATGTATGTTGTGTTGTTGTATTCGGAGTATGATAATTGATATGCTTGGTCTTTAAGTGGTAGTCACCGTGGCTCAAGCGGTAGCGTCTGCGACTCTGAGGCTTCAGGTCGAGGGTTCGAGCCCTGTCACGGTCTGAGGATAGCAAGGGCATGCACTCAGTGTATCGATTATATCTGCCAATACAAGTCCTTCGCAAGATGGCAACCGTCCTAGCCCTTAGTAGAAGAGGGAGCCCGTGACGTAAAACCGGAACAACAACAACAACAAAAACAATGATTGGTCTCTATGTGAACAAAATAGAATACTGAAAATCTCTAAACAAATGCCTAAATAGGTCGTCGTGACTTCTCGTATATTATTATTATATGGAAGAAAACATATGCAATGACTACAATTGATAAAGAAGGGGAGGGTAAGGAACTACAGCTCGGGGGGGGGGGAAGCTTAGTGCCGTGACCCTGCATTAATGTGAGTGCCACGAGTATTTGAACTGAGGTTATTCACTGGAAGGTCCACATCGCATCTGACACTTGATCTCCTGTATGTTCACTAAATTTTTTATGCATAACCAGTGTTTTGCTCACATTTTCTGCATTTATGCAAAAATATATATCTTGTTATGAGTCTCATCATTATTATTACACGTTGTCTTCAATGTTCAGGAACCAAAGATGATTACGATTGCTCATTGTAAGTATATGTATATATATATATATATATATATATATATATATATATATATATATATATATATATATATATATATATTTATATTATATATATATATATATATATATATATATATATATATATATATATATATATATATATATTTATATTATATATATATATATATATATATATATATATATATATATATATATATATATATATATATATATTTATGTTATATATATATATATATATATATATATATATATATATATATATATATATATATATATATATATATATATATATATATATATATATTTGTTATATATATATATATATATATATATATATATATTATATTATGTATATATATATATATATATATATATATATATATATATATATATATATATATATATATATATATATATATATATATATCAGAAGGGGTCCCGGCGTGGATATGTCACCATGTAAAATTATAAGTTTGGTAACAAAAAGAAAATTGCTAAGAATCTAGATATTTATTATATTTTGTATTGTCAAGTTTTAGGCCTCTTTCACACCAAAGTGGCACATCGCACGTGGCATGCCACGTGGCACGCCAGTTGAAAAAGTACATCCGGAAATATATGAAACCTTTCACACGAAAATTGCGTGACACATCCCATGTGCCACATCACTTGTGTGAAAGGTTTCATATATTTCCGGATGTTCGTTTTCAACTGGCATGTAACATAGCATGCCACGTGTGACGTGCTATTTTGGTGTGAAAGCGGCCTTTAAGTTCTTGCAGTTCAAGGAGAACTTCTTTACGTCATGTTATAATTAGTTAAATGTAAGTCATCCACTCTCCATTCAAACTTTATATTTGGAATATAGTTGGAATTTATTATCCTGAAACAAAAACATTTTAAGTTATTTTTTGCATCGATTATTACTATGAATAAAAGTCTCATTCAAGTAATGCGAGAGAACTTTCTATTTTTGTTGCTTAGATATATAGGTACAAAATCGAAAGAATGCACAATAAATGTGTGAATTTGTTAATAAGTAGCGGGGAATACTTTTTCACTGGTACCTCGTGGATTCGGATCCTCATTTATTAGCCCCAAAACCATCATTAATATAATGAGAAAGAGAGCATTTACTCTCATGATGTAAGAAGTAGCGGTCTTCAACTCCAGCTCAGAAAATCTTTACAGACCTATGAAAATAAAAATAAAAATACTTTTTTTACACTGGCTATTTGCTGAGCGCAATCCTTTTCATGTTTAAAGCGTCGGCAATTTTCGCCTTCCATGGAATTTGAGAAAGGTACCAAGATGAATGCATCCTGGTAACAGAGACCTGTGGTTTAACGCTACTACCTGCGTATTATCATAAACAAAACTAATTATGGTTGTGTCAAAGAATGATTAGTGGCGATATATTTTGTTCTCTTTTTATCCTTTACACACACACACACACACACACACACACACACACACACACACACACACACACACACACACACACACACACACACACATGGGAGACTTTAATCATAAAGAGATAGATTGGATAAATCTTGACCCACACAGTGGTGAGGACTCCTTTGGGGCAAGATTCCTAGATTGCGTACAAGGGAATTTCCTACACCAACATGTAATGGAACCAACAAGAGCCAGGGGTGGGGATGAGCCATCACTACTTGATCTGGTGTTCACAGATAATGTGTTGGATATTGAAAATATTGAGTATGAACCACCAATTGGAAAGAGTGACCACTGTGTGTTGTTGATGGAGTATATCATTGAAGACATTCTTCCTGAGAGTAGAGGCACTGAGGACATGAGGAGGAACTATCAGAAAGGAGATTACATCAAAATGAATGAGCTTTTTGCAGTTATTGACTGGAGAACCTTATTTTACAACAAATCTGTACAAGAAATGTATGACATCTTTTGTGAGAAATATGGGAAGATTGTAGATTGCTGCATACCTGTCACCAAAGTAGGTGTAATTCATGCCAGAGAGAAATGGTTCGATAATGGGTGTAAAAGAGCTAAGGAGTGGAGAGACAAATGCTGGAAAAGGTATAGGAGGAGAAAAAACATAAATGCCTGGCAAACCTACAAAAGAGCAAGAAATGACTACCTAAGTAAAAGGAGAGAGGCAGAGAAAGATTATGAGAGGGACATCACCAGGAAGGCGAAAGAAAATCCCAAGCTTTTCCACAGCTTTATCAGAGGAAAACTGAAGGTAAAAGAACAGGTTTTAAGGCTAAAGAGAGCGGATGGAAGCATCACTGAGACGGACGAAGAGATCTGCAAAGAATTGAACAAGGAGTTTCAGTCAGTATTTACAGTAGAAAATACCCCACCCCCTCAGATTGCAGTGATAGAAGCTCAAGGGCCGGTATTAGAGAACATCAACCTTACAGCCACAGAGGTATGCAAAGCGCTGATGGATTTAGATGTTCATAAAGCTACAGGTCCTGATGACATATCCCCTCATGTGCTTAAAAAATGCGCAAACACAATATCAGTGGCACTAAGTATCATATTTAAGGAGTCATTGGAGTCGGGGGAGATTCCAAGATGCTGGAAACAAGCAAATGTGATACCTATCTTCAAAAAGGGAAGGAGGGATACGGCTCTGAACTATAGACCAGTTTCCTTGACCAGCATAGTTTGCAAAGTTATGGAGAAACTACTAAGGAAACATATCTCTCTTCACTTGGAATCCTTCAACTTTTTGTCAGTGAGGCAACATGGCTTCAGAGAAGGAAGATCAACAGTAACAAACTTATTAGAATTTTATGATGAGGTAAGCCAGATCTTACAGGAAAGAGAGGGCTGGGCAGATTGCATATTCCTAGACTTCCAGAAAGCGTTTGACACTGTTCCACATGGGAGACTTATTAGGAAGCTGCAATCAATGGCTAGAATAGGTGGAAATGTCTTGGAATGGATAAAAACTTACTTAGAAGGAAGGGAACAGAGGGTTAGAGTAAGACACTCAGTGTCTGAATGGAGAAGAGTTAGTAGTGGAGTTCCACAGGGTTCAGTTTTAGGGCCACTTTTGTTCCTTGTATATGTAAATGACCTACCAGAGTCTGTAAATTCATTCATGAATATGTTTGCAGATGATGCAAAGATTGTGAAGAAAGTAAAAAACGAGAACAATGGTAGAGAACTTCAGGAGGATCTAAATAATCTGCATGAGTGGTCAGAAAAGTGGCTAATGAAATTCAATACCTCAAAATGTAAGGTAATGAGAATGGGTACAAGTGCAAGAAGGCCCAAGCTTGACTACTCGGTGGCTGGAGTACAACTTCAGGAGACAGAAAATGAGAGAGATCTAGGAGTAAACATATTGGCAGATTTGTCTCCAGAAATACATATAAATGGCGTAGTAAGGGCAGCATATGCATTCTTATCAAATGTAAGGGTAGCCTTCAGGCACATGGACAAGGAAATGTTCAGAAATATTTATGTAACCTATGTGAGGCCAAAACTCGAATATGCAGCCCCCTTTTGGAATCCGCACTTGAAAAAGCACATAGCTAAGCTTGAAAAAGTTCAAAGACATGCCACAAAACTGGTGCCAGAAATACGCAATCTCGGTTATGATGAGAGGCTGAGGGAATTAGACTTGCCATCACTCGAAGCTAGAAGAGTAAGGGGGGATATGGTGACAGTCTTTAAATTCCTTCATGGTTATGATAGAGTGGATAGGGATCGATATTTCGATATGGCTGGCTCTAGAACTAGAGGTCATAGTTTGAAGCTTCGGAAGAAAACTTGTTTGCAGGATGTAAGGAAATACTTTTTCAGTGTAAGAGTAGTTGATAATTGGAATTCGCTAAGCGAGGAGGTAGTTAATGCTACCTCAATCCATAGTTTTAAGGACAGGTATGATCAGTATCACTAAGTCTAAAAATGGAACCGATCAGGAGACGGGAAGATACGAGCTTTGGGCTCTTTCCCGTAAACACAATTAGGTAATCACAATTAGGTAATCACACACACACACACACACACACATATCCATCTCAATCCATAGTTTTAAGGACAGGTACGATAAGTATCACTAAGTCTAAAATGGAACCGATCAGGAGACGGGAAGATACGAGCTTTGGGCTCTTTCCCGTAAACACAATTAGGTAATCACAATTAGGTAATCACACACACACACACACACACATTGTAAGAAGAATGAACAACAGAAGGAGAAAATGAAGAAACAAATCATGATTAACTTTGGAAAAATGATAATGCGTCATTTTAAGACTGACGACGTTAAGTTACTAAGGGGGGGGGGGGATGATTGCCTTATTTTGTCCTTAGATACGATGCAGTAGATGTAGTAACCGTGGCTCGAGCGGTAGCGTCCGCGACTCTGAGGCGTCAGGTCGAGGGTTCGCGCCCCGTCACGGTCTGAGGTTAGAAAGGGCATGCACTCAGGGTAGCGATTACATCTGTCAAAACAAGTCCTTCGCAAGAAGGCAACCGTCCTACCCCTTGGTAGAAGAGGGAGTCTGTGACGTAAAACCGGATGTAACAGTGACTGGCCATAACAAACACCTTTATCGTCTCTTGCACATCCTAAACATTGGCTTCTTTCTTATCTCTTATAGCTGAAGCGACGTGGAATGGCGTGAATAAAACATGGCTAAGGTTATTACTATTTTTTTTCATATCTTCCATCATCATTAATAGAATCATCACAAATATCCTTAACGATTCAAGACAGGAACTTAGGAGAGGCTACTGACATAACTTCTGACTCTATAATATATATGACAACACCAAGTGTAAAGCTTATATTTATAATTCGAGAATTGCTTTAGCCATTTTACTGTCACACCTGACCTTCTTTACCATGATTGTTTTACACCTGGGTTGAATTTCACCCCTTTTTGCCTTATTTTCTTCTCAGCCTTTTTTCTCTTTTTAGTCATCCATCTTTGTGATGAAATATGACACATTAGGTAAAAGGATTAAGGATCATATGTCTGACCTTCGCTCGTCTTATTCTGACTTTTGGATTTGTATCTTTTTTTTTTTACGCCTCTTATCATGTTCATCGTGTTCCCAATGTTCTGTCCCTATTCCTATTCCTTACGCTAAGAGTAACCTAACCTCTGGGATCACCCACTCGAAATAGAAACTGATAAGATTTTGATAAGATGGTGAAACACGCTACCTGCCATTACAGATTTGCGGTTCTCTGTCTGACTCTATCTCTTAACGTAAAAAAAAAGTTTTGAGACAGTTAATGCCTTTTTAATTTTAGTTTATTGATAAAGAGTGAGGCTAGAAAGAACATATTGATTGTCTCTTCATCTTAAGCTTTCTTATGACCCAATTAAAAAAGTATATATATATATATATATATATATATATATATATATATATATATATATATGAATCATTTTTTACCCCGACCGGGACTCGAACCTAGGACTTAAGATTACTAAGTCAAGGCGCTTAGGTTTGGCTAGATTCGGTTAGATTATGTTTGATTTTCTTTTTATTCAGTTATTCATATTTATCCAGCCCTCTTTGGCACATCTAGTTTTGCAAAGGTAAGACTGGTTCTGCCTAAGTTTGGTTTTGACTATTTTCGGGTTTCAACTACAATATATATATATATATATATATATATATATATATATATATATATATATATATATATATATATATATATATATATATAGTGTGTGTGTGTGTGTGTGTGTGTGTGTATGTATATATATATATATATATATATATATATATATATATATATATATATATATATATATATATATATATATATATATATATATATATATATATATATATATATATATATATATATATGTATATATGTATATATATATATATGTATATATGTATATTTTCAACACAGTACTCAGGACAGAGTGAATATTCTGAACCAAATATGCAATATTTGTACTCTTTTGTCAACGCTTTACAAATAATTTTTCATGTCAATAAACCTCCTTATACTGCTGTATCAGTTCTTGTCACTAATACTAACCCTCTTTCATCTCTACCCGACGTTCGATTGACGCTCCTATAATATTACATATAAAAATAGTGGTTACCAGATGGAGACCACGATAATGATTTTAGGCCCTTTTTTCACTAGTTATTTCTTGGTCTATAAACCTACTAAATAGTCTCCATAAAAAAAGAGAGAACACCTCTGTTGTAAACTCTTACTGCTGATAATATAAGTTTTCTCAGGTTGAGTGATCCCTTGTATTTCCAATTGTATCGTTCATATCTTGGATCACTTTCTCTACCTTTCATTTTTCCTTTTCTGCCATCAGCAACTGCTATAATAATAATAATAATAATAATGATAATAATAATAATAATAATAATAATAATAATAATAATAATAATAATAATAAGTTCAAGGGTTAATAGAGCAATATTGGACTAGCAGGTGATCACAGGCAGGCCTCTCAGATACCCCCCAGAGCAGCAGTGAAAGATTTAGTGTTTTACTCAGACCGAGGGGCGTGTGATTATGGCCGCCTCTTTGGCAGCTTAGTACTGCATTTATCGTGTCTCTGGTGTTGACAATGCGGCACTCAAATAATGAACTTATTATAAAAATAAAAAGCTCCCTGAGTATTTGTTTACTCCAGTAAAGTTATATATAGTAGGATGAATATTGTATTTATATATCAGTTTAATATATCAGCCTTATCTGGTTTCCCCTATGAAGACAAGAGCAACATCCGACCTGCTTCACTTAGCTGGAGGGTTTGCCCCTCTCTTTTTTGTCTCTTACTTTATTTAATTTTCGTGCGTTTCCCCCCAATTCCCTTATATCCTTAATCCCCTCTCCTTTTTCCCAAATTCTCCTCCTATCCTATCCCATCCTATTCATTCACCTGCTTCAGAAACTCAGGTGCTTGTACATAAAGCAGGTGAATGTTATATTCTGGAAGGACGATAAAGGATCATGACAGAATGATGAAAAGATGAGAAATAACAATAATAGATCATGGAAGAATGAAGAGAAGATGTGGAAGAACAATAATCGATCATGACAAAATGATGATGGAAAAAAAAGTAATGATAATAATAACAGCGCCCATTCCTGTAGATTAGGACTCATTCTATGTCATATTACCTGAACAAGAGAAATGTGGTACTTTACTGGCAAGTGGCGAAAGGCAATACAAAGACCGGTTTTCAATGTTTTGTTGGAAGGAAAATAATTATGATATCTTTATGGTTGTTGTGATAACATGCGTATGATTTTGTGTAAATGTGTGTGTGTGTGTGTGTGACATACGAATCTTTCATTTTGCTGTACCTCCAGCCCTGATGACATCTGTCTCAACATCTAAGGGACTGACTTTGGTTCTCGTAGGCCTTCAGAATTATCGCACAATATAAACTTCTATATTGTTCTTCCGTATATTTACTTCTTGTTTCCACATCTCTTAACAGACAAACAATAAATTTGTTAAAAAGAAATCCCTCTACAGTTTATTGATGTATTTAATAAAACTCGTGAGATAGCCTACGCATGACGTCCCTCTGTAAAGTTTTGTGTCCCTAATCTTCATAATATTTTCTAGGTTGCATTTTAGTCTTGGTCCTTCATTTTTGCCTGCTATTAATCATCTTTTTTATCTTCAGATTATTTTTATTTATTAATTTATTTGTTCGGTGATATATGTATTCATTTTGCTATCATTAGAGGTAGTGAGTGTAATCTTTTGAAACCCTGCAGTGAAGATGCTTAGCTCTCTCTCTCTCTCTCTCTCTCTCTCTCTCTCTCTCTCCTCTCTCTCTCTCTCTCTCTCTCTCTCTCTCTCTCTGTTTGTATGTATTTATATGTGTATGTATGTATGTAAAGTTTGGATTTGCAATTCTGTTCCATACAAGATAACTGGTGTAGTACCAATGGTATGTTTATTCTATATTTGTTTTAAACTTGAATCATTTCTTTGCACAATAAAGACTTTTGTCTAACACAAATTCGCCTTTGCTTTGCCTTTCGCCACTGGCCATTTAAGTGGTTCATTGTTCTTGTTGCGGTAATTACGCATTATGATTCCTGTATTACAGGAATGAGAGCATTAAAATTTGTTTGGCATCTATATCATTCTGTCATGATCTATTCTTCTTCTTCCTCATCTTCTCCATCATTCTGTCATGATCTTGAATTGTCCTTCCAGAACATAATTATTACCTGCTTTACACAATTAGATCACCTGAGTATATGAGGGAGGTTGGGGGGTAGCTCTTGATTGCCTAGGGGGAGGCAGATATATTAAGCTAAAATATAAATGTGAAATTCATCCTACTGTAACTTCAGTGGGGGTAAATAAATACTCTGGAAGATTACTATTTATGTAGTAGGTTCATTAATGAAGCACTCCTTTGTCTACAGAAGACATGCGATAACTACAGAATGGGTACTCCATGACCCGTTCCACCCATCCGTGGGTGGAGAATCTAAAAAGAAGAACTACAGTACTGGGCTGCCAGAGAGGCGACCCTAATAACACGCCCTTCGGATTTATTAATCGCCTACCTTCGTGGTCAAAGTCAAACACTAAATCTTTACTGCTGTTTTGAGGGGCAACTGGGAGGCATACTTGTGACCAGCTAGTTCAAAATGGGTATATTGACCTCTTGATTCTTCATTTTCTTCTTCCTTTTCTTCTAGTTTTTATTATTATTATTATTATTATTATTATTATTATTATTATTATTATTATTATTATTATTATTATTATTATTATTATTATATTATTATTATTATTGATGATGATGAACAAAATTGAAAGGTAACGATAATGACCTAAGATGTAAATGATACCATTGGAAATACAAGAAATGTCTCTACTTAGAGACACTGACGCCATCATCAATAAGAGTTACGACTTAGTAGTTTTATAGATCAAGAGACGAGCAATGAAATAGGGCCTAAAAACCGCTTATCATTGTCTCCATGAATAATATTGTAGCCAGCATTATATGGATGTCAAATATGAATGTTGCCAATTTTTTTTTTCAATTTTTATTAGTACATCGCAATCTCTGCATTGATAAATATCTAGAATATATATAGGAGGAAAAAAGTAGAATCTTTAGTTTAGAGACGAAATAATTTATTTTTCATTCAAAATCGGTGCCTTGAGTAATTAACATAGTATCATATATAAATATAGAAAATAACACTACAACATTACTAAAACAGCTTCACAAAGTTAGGCTTAATATAGCTTAATCACGTCATTTCCGCTGTCACTGTCTTCTTCTAGATCATTGTTAATTTATTTAATAACATTATACTGGACTGCTGCAACACAAATGTACACTGAACATTTTTTCAGGCATGAACAGCTTGTCATGATACATTTTTTCAAGATGTTCCGTAGATGGTGACCAACAGCATAAAAAAAAAAGTCATTAGTGATAATGTGTGTCTTGTATCATCTGATGTGATGTGCCTGGAAAATAGTATAGTACTGAAACTAACTGTATATCATGATATGCATCAAACTTATATTTTGTTGATATCAGTCCAATTGTTGTCAAGCACAGCTTTAAAAAAAGCTAACAGATAGACTCTGGAGCCCTTTAATTCGTAAGATTGTTCATCTTTATATTTGTTTTTGAAAATAAATTGAGCTATATATAACACTAATTTTCGTTGTAATAAATCTAACTTTTCTCCTGGCAAGGGCCTTATATGCCTATTCTATTTCCTGTTTATAACTGAGACCTTCTCTGGTAGCCTCCTGGCTATACAGTGGTAACGCGCTGGCCTCGCATTCGCGAGGTCGACGGATCGTGCCTCGTCCAGGCAAGAGAGTTTAAGCTGTTTACTGGGGAGGTTACTTCTGTGGCTGGGCAGTACAGTGGGGGGTTGGGGCCTGTGCCGGCTGGCGACTCCCTTATGGGTCCTCCATGACCCATTCCACCCATCCGTGGGTGGAGAATCTAAAACAACAACTTCTCTAAATGCAGTTGACGAACTTTTTCCAACTGTTTCACTGAATTATATTGTTTTCTCCTTTGTATCCACAAGATTCATGGCACTCACAGCCATGCTTCATTTGCAGAGAGATACCTAATCCAAAATGGTCTCCAAACATGTATTTAAAAACACTAACAGATTTTGGAAATGTAGCTGCACTAGGAATAGTTATTGACGACTTTTGATAATTGGTGAAAGGTGCACTTTGTTTTGAATTGTATAAAAACACATATACACAATTATTCATTTAGTTACCAGGTGGAGGCGTCGAGCATGAAAGATAAATGGACATGTCTCTTCGCCTATTATTAGTGAGGTATATTCGTTTAATATTAATATAATACTAATGATAATAATAATAATAATAATAATAATAATAATAATAATAATAGTAATAATAATAATAATATCTATTATTATTATTATTATTATTATTATTATTATTATTATTATTATTATTATTATTACCGCTGCTGTCATAGGCATACTGTGTGTATGTGTGTGTGCTTCTGAGTGTTTGTGTGTGTGTGTGTTTGTGCGTGTTTAATATAATTGACCTTGACACATTATGGCTCTCAGTTGGCGGAGATTTATGCCGTAACGCGTTCCTTGGCAGTATTGTGTGTAAATAAAGATTCTTATCGAGCTACCGAAGGGGAATTTTCATTACTAGCTAGCATATCTTGGAAATATGCCACGGCCTTTCTTATTTTGGTGCCCTCTCTAAGTTTCTATTATATATATATATATATATATATATATATATATATATATATATATATATATATATATATATATATATATATATATATATATATATATATATATGAATTTTATTTTACCCCTGACTGACACTCGAACCTAAGACACATAATTACTGTGCCAAGGTGCTATCAACACCACTGAAGGTTTAAAAGAGAAACAAACCTTACAACTTAACTGCTATACTAGGAAAGAACACGTCTATCTGAATGCCTTTTTGTTCACATTACAGTTTCTCCTAACCTCACTCGTGGTTCCGTTTTTCACATTTAATTCAAGTCCCAGCTATATAGGTGTTAATAATAATCAAATGATCACATTAACATATGTGAAAACATGAATCATAATATACCCCAGACCGAGACTCGAACCTAAGAAACATAATTGCTGTGCCAAGGCGCTATCAACTACACCACTGAAGGTCTATACTAGGAATGAACGCATTCTGTCTGAATGCCTTTTTGTTCATATTATAGCTTCTCCTAACCTCACTCATGGTTTCGTTTTTCACATTAAATTCAATTCCCAGCTATATAGGTATTAATAACAATCAAATGAACACATTTACATATGTGAAAACATGAATTATATTTTACCCCTGACCGGAACTCGAACCAAAGATACATAATTATTATACCAAGGCGCTATCAACAACACCACTGAAAGTCTAAAACAGAAATAAACCTTACAGCTTATCTGCTATACTAGGAATCAACTCATACTATCTGAATGCCTTTTTGTTCATATGGTTCATATTAAAGCTTCTAAACTCACTCATGGTTTCATTTTCCGCATTTAATTCAAGTCCTTTGTGAGGTTAGGAGAAGCTGTAATATGAACAAAATGGCATTCAGATAAAATGCGCTCATTCCTAGTATAGCAGTTAAGAGGTAAGGTTTCTTTCTCTATTAAACGTTCAGTGGTGTAGTTGACATGCTTTTGCCATAAGAGCAAAGTGCATTTATATATTTATTTATTTTTATTTTGGTTAGGTAGTAAAGGAATCTGCTCATCTTCCATTGGTTTTGAACAAAATATAATTCTGCAAAAGTAGCTCATTAGCTATCGTTTGTGACTAGTTCTTCATTCTATCTGAACAGTAACAGACTATTAGAATTTCATTCCATAGTGTTAAGAAAATGAGCCTTATTGACTAATTACTAAAATTTTAGTACATTGAGAAAAAATTGTGCTCTATGTTTTGCCATATTCTTTAGTGTGGAACACCTATACCCTCTCATTAAAAATAAAAGAGGCCTACTTATGTCTGTTCCGAGACGGTTAGCAGCTACAACTTCAAAAGAGACTTTGTATAAATTGAGGTAATGTGATATGCCACATCGACCTCATATCTCTTATCTTTTGAAATGCATACAAGATGGAAATAAAGAGGGCTATTTAAAAAAAAAAAAAAAAGATTAGTACTGGTACATAAAAATACGAATCCATTTTGTGATGAGAACAAATATGGCTTTGAGATGAAGTCCTTTCAATCTTTTGGTTATGCCCTGGAACTAAAGGGGAGAAAGGCTTTGTGATCCTTTGAAGTATGCTAGGCTATTTATTTCTATTTCTCTATTTCCTATTATATATATATATATATATATATATATATATATATATATATATATATATATATATATATATATATATATATATATATATATATATATATATATATTAGGGTCTCCCACTGCACCAGCCGCCAGTTGTGATATAACAACTGAACGTCTTTTGAGCTTAACTAGGAATAGGATTGGCCAGGATAGACCTATGTTAAGTCTTCCATGAGTTAGGATCTTTTCCTGTGCTTACCTCTACACTAAATATTCTAGCACATTCGTTACACATCTCTTTGCATCTGACAAGTCACAACAATGCTCATCTCTGTTTCTCTTTGCTTTCTATCTCATCATCATTACTTTAACAATTCTTTCAGCCTGTATTTTTATTGCTCAGCATTCGATTTTTACTGATTGTCCCTAAATTGTTACTTTTTCTTAAAAATGTTTTCTTGGTGCACGGGCCCGATGAGAGCACTTTTCCTTGCCCGTCCCGGTGTCACGCTTAATTGAAAAATGAATATGTTGGGCAGCGGCAGCTCAGGGTAAATTGCACAGGTATTGGAGTGATGAGCAGGACAAACTTGGGATCGATTCCGCCATGAGGCTTTAGGATGGGTACCCAGCCCTAAATGCTCCAGCTCAAGCCTCTCTCTGTCTACCCCCATTAGATAGGGGACTAACCACGATACATTAAAAAGCAAAGACAGCTTTTCTTATGCAAATTATGTGACAGTGATCGTAAGCTTAAGAGAATAGAACAAAAAATGTAACAAGTTGGAACCTTCGAATATCTTGGAGTATACTTCAGCTAAGAAGATAATCAAGAAATGGAATAAAATAAGAGAATAGCCAAAAAACAACACAAATCTAACATGTTCTACCCAATATCGAAGGATAAAAATATGCCCAAAGAGTGTAAAATTATAATATTCAAAGTCATCTTGAGACCTTTGTATCGAAATGCATGTCATTGACTATCAGAACAAATTCAGAAGTCCAGGCTACAGAAATGAGTGTTAAAAATAAATAAATAAATATAGGTGAATCATAACGAGTCAGGATGAGGAATGATAGACTATCCTATAGGAGGAACTCTGGTGGGCCGCATTGTTGAAGGAGGTGGAATGATAGAAGCTGAGATAGTACGGCCACATCACAAGACCTGAGATGTATAGAAAACCAAGAATATCTCTGTAGTTTATACCAGAATGTTGAAGTATGTCTTCAAGTCTGCAAATCTCAAAAATATTTCTAACCTATATTTTATACGAATGGGAGATCTGTTAATATTCCTTTTCGCAAATAGCTTCAGTTTATTGATATCCACTATTGCAGATTGTACCTGTAACATTAGATGATGTCTACATTTTTTTATTTTTTTCTGCAGATGTAGTTATATCTTTTAATTTACATCGTTTCTTTCGTTCTCTGTATATAGTATTTCTAATCCTATC
>JAXCGZ010017587.1:0-53102 GCA_037179515.1 Halocaridina rubra | reverse complement strand
AGTGATGAAGATAAGACAGATCTAGAGATCAAGGGGGGTGTGGTGTAAATTAACATTGTTATTGTTAGAGTTTACTGTAGTTATTGCCTGCGTTTTTTATTTCTTTAATACTTTTGTTTTGTATCGCAGAGTTTCAGGCAGTTTAAAGTGTCATCATGTTTATAAGATAGAGTGATTACCGTGCGTGGTGTGGTGATGAGAGTGTTGATGGGAATGAGGGGTAGTGCTCAGAGAGTTGTGCATCAAGGCGTTCGGCAGGAGTCAGAAGAGGTAGGAATAATTTGGAAGTTGAATTTTGCCTGCTGCTTTTTTGGTTTGTGTTGATAAATTTGGTTACTCAGGTAGGCTTTCTTGCTCATAACAGACTCCTTTACAGTGATTTTTTTTTTTTTTCAGGATCATTTTCAAGGGAGTGGTGAATTTTCAGGCCAATGTTTTCAATTTCTCATTTTACAGTATTCTTTCTTTCCCCCAATTCCTACCAGTGATACTCTTATTACCACCAACATAATAACCACTAATTTGCTTCCAACAATGCACATTAAATAGTTGCTGGAATTTTCTTTCCCCAACATCAGGTATGATCATAAAAGATTCAAGTAATATAAACGAATTCTTCTCTCCAGCTCGTAATTCTGAAGACTAGTTATATCTGACTTCTATTTTCTCTTTGAGCAATTTTTCTGCTGCAAATGGCTTATATTTCAAGGAGTTTGTTCTCATGACTGTAAATCTCTTTAAAAACGAGACCATGGACTACAGCAGTTCTCAATTAAAATACCGAGCCAAGCGGTGGGCAGTAAGACGATGTATTTATTCATATATATTGTACTTGCAAGACATATACTGCAAAGAGGGATGCATATAATCTTGATGTTACAGGGGAAGAGTTGGAATATAACCTTTTTGTACCATACCCCAGCATTCTTGCTACTTACTCCTATCGTAATACTCTAGCTCAATGAAGATTCCCTTATGTCACAGCTTTGCAGCCTCATTTGAATGGTAATATTTAATTATATACTCTAATACTTATCTATCACTGCGACTAGATCTAAAAAGAATAAATCCACCTACAAAAGGATGCGCTTACCTCCATCAATACTCATGCAAGCCTCGAGTGGAGCATCAATAATTCTTGAAGCATCCATTAATTATATAAACAAGATAATACAGACCAACATACTGTACACTGTACACAAATAAAAAGATAACTGCCCTATATCACTGCCAATTCATTAAATATGTATAAACAAGAAATGCAGTTCTCTTACAACAAATGAGCTTCGTATATAGAGACATTTTCCAAACTACAAAGAGTCAGTATATGACCCACTGCATCACACACACAAAGCAATACTGTACATCTCATAAATTATAAGAACCACCTCAATGAGTTGTATATGTCAAAATTCTACGGTCATCATAAATTCTGTTCTTGTTATACACAAAGGATACTGATATACAAAGCATCACAAATAACACTTTATTAATGATGTTCCAAGCAAAGTCACTGAAGGAAAGCAAAGCCCTTCCTATCCACAAGAACCAAAAACTCTTCCTGACATTAGTTACAACTATTTCAGTTTCATATCACTGTTTCTCTTTATATTACCAGGGGGCAAATATTTACAAGTGTCATAATAAGATTTGGTGTTTCAATGTCTGACTCATTCGTCTTTTTCTGACAAAAAAAAAAAAAAATAAAGTTAAACTGTACAGCCAAATAATCTTCTTCACCTTACAGAAAATACTCTTCTAAACATTACTACAATATATCAAAGTACAGTATTTAATCACGGATTAAAGGTTCAATTATTTAGTCTTAATGGCTCTTTGGTTAACAGAATATTCTTATCAAAAGAAGTTCTTTATATATATATATATATATATATATATATATATATATATATATATATATATATATATATATATATATATAATATATAAATATATATATAATATATAAATATATATATAATATATAAATATATATATATATAAATATATATATATATATATATATATATATATATATATATATATATATATATATATATATATATATATATATATATAAAATAAACAAGCCAAGCCCATAAGTAATAACTACACAAGGTATAAACGAGGCTCTATTTCCACAAATAATTTAAAAAAATAATAAGATGGAAGGAGACTGATTCATACCTTCTTCCCTATATAACTCAAAATAATAATGGGCTCATTAGTGTCGATACAATCTGCACTTGTTTTCAGTGAATAAGCAAATGCAAAAGTAAGAATCAAGCCATGAAGTACATTACAGTATTTATATTTATATTTAAATATATATATATATATATATATATATATATATATATATATATATATATATATATATATATATATATATATATATATATATATATATATATATATATGTTTGCAAAGTGGATTGCAATGCAGTAAGATGAACTACGTGATCTCGCGAACAAATATAGGGCTTGATAAACACGAAGGTACACACCGTGCCAAGTTATAAATTCAGAATATTTCGGTATTATTCATATTTAATAGGCGATGCAGTGGTCTGCACACACGCAACGAATGATTAACCCCAGCAATTAATTAAAATATAAAAATCTTCTGTAATGCATTATACCTAAAGAACCTGAAAAGAAACAAACTATAATGCTTTTACGAAATCACACAGACAATTACAACATACATATTGCAAATCTCTTTCCTACAAAAGCCTTCCTCTATTTTTGCTCAGCCCCAAAGAATACGAATGCAGGCCAGCATTCTGCAATGCAATCCACTGTGGTGCGGTGCGAGTTCCAGGGATTGAAATGATATGAGCTATTATTGTTGTTGTTATTTTTAGCTACTTTTATCTGTACACATCTCACATGTATAAAAACCCCAAACATCTCAACTTTAAGTGCTCGAAAAAATAAAATGTGTATACAAATGTCTAGCCCAAGGGGAGGTTTCATTTGGAAGTCTTATATATGTATATAAAATAAAAAAAAATGTAGAAAAGATGACATGTAGCAAAAATATATATAAATAAGATATATTGATCTTTTAAGTTTTTCTTATGAAAATCAATAATTTATGAGAATCTAGATTAAAAACATAAATAAGTCGAAATAAGTCAATGACAGTAAAGTAATGCAGACTTGCCCAAGAGTAAAACCCAAATTTTACTTTTCAATACCAATCTTCGATATTTTCCTTGACATTTCTTCGCACCCAATCTAAGCACCAAAGAATTGTAAAAATACCTTGAGAAAATTCTCTACAGTAAACTGACAATATCAGGCAAGTGTAAAAGTATGAATACAGTAGAGCATTTATTACATTAATATGATCTTCAAACACTAGCTTAAGACTTTTATCATCATTATCATTCAAATATCCAAAACTATGAATGTCTGCAAGTTTCTGTATTAAAAAAAAGAAAAATATAACAAAATTATTCTTTTGCACAGTTATCGCACACCAAACCAAGGTATGAAATTACTGGCATATCTGTTGCCCTTCATAATACAAAAACCAAATAAATGAAATTTATAACACTGCAAAATCCTCATGATCAAATAATGAACACAGATTTATGAAAGATTAAGAAAACTACGTTTAATAACAAAAGACACTACAAAATGACCTAAGTGACAAGAAAAACTTCAATATCAAAACATATAAGAAATGGTAAACAATCTACATAGCAAAGAATCATAACCAGGCACTGGCAGCATAAACTTCTTTCAAGCATTATACTACAACATCTAACTCTGCCTGATGATATAGAGTATTACCAAATGAAATGTGTGCGTTTCCTTTCCTATCTTATTATCTTTCCTTTAACGGTACGGTGTTAATATTTGTAGGTTGCGTGTTTCATGCTTATATAATCAGTTAATTACATTTCCAAATATAGCATACCAGTAAACAAAATGCAGTGTGTACGTATTATTTTTATGAACTTTGTTTGTGCTGAAAACTACAAAATAAAACATGTACTCCAATACCAAAAACACTCCACTGGCTCTAAGAGGCACACTGTAATGGATGTCATCTCACATGACACAAGGCGACCGAAAAGACATGAAAAGGAGAGAAAAAATCTCAGAAGAAAATATTTGAGTAATTGCAGCCTGGGACTGAAGTTATTAGATCTATAGAAAAGTGCTTATGACTAAAGCAAGCAACAAGAAGAAACTCAATGTTTCAGTCAGATGCAATTGCTCCAAACGGTAACTAAAATCACAGGAACATCTCTATGAACATATATGAATGCAGAACCATCCCTCATAAAAAAATATTACATACACATTGTAAACATCTGAAACATAATATTGACAGTCACAATGTTAGCAAGAGTAAAAGGAACCAATATATGCTATTGGAGCAAACCCAGGAAAATAACAAAAACCTCAATTGACATAATTTACCAATTCTGAGAAATAAAATAGCTTCACACCTCTGGTGCATCTATCTAACTTACTCCTGAGTCATGTTGAAGATGATAAAACAGCTTCCAAATCAAACTTCAGTGTTATACCTAAGGTAAGCAAAGAATAAAAATAGGAAAATGCCAAACAGACAAGTTGAGTGAACGGAGGTAAATCAAACAATAAAGACAACAAAGATCAAAAGAAATGTGGTGAGCTAAAGCAAAACCAACAAACGGCTCTAACCTACTGTCAATGATTCAATATACATTCAAAGCAACTATGGAAATCACATATTACTCAACAATGGAACTATAATAAGACCCTAAATTTATGCATCCACAGCTTCCAACACTAGAAGTCACATACAAGTCCTGGTTTTTAACATAGCTTTCCTATAACAAACACTTTTCAAAAGACACTTCAGATAAAACAACAATGCATGTGAAAAACCACTACTCACCAAACTAAATGAGAAAACTGTTGTGTAAATGTTAATACTGGTATCATTGCCATAACCTAATTCTATCTCACAGTCACACCTGTTTAGAGTTCACGTTAATAACAAGAGAATAGTAACAAAGAAAAATAACTTGACAGTGACTCATTAAAATCTTCTGTTACTAATATCGAGTGTTTTACCATTCTACAAAACGGCCAAACTGCAAGATGATAACGTCCATGGGGACGCAATCCTCCATCGACAGCAACCATTGACATTTTTCAATCAGTTCTGCGTTAAGATCCTATCTTTTCATGGTGTACCTATACATATGAAAGAAAAACAAATAACTACCAAAGAAAGACATTCTTTTCTACACTTCTATTTACAAGACATCCCAAAAACAGCCTCTTTTAGGAGATAAATCTAACAATAGCAATTGAAAAATATTTTACAAATTTCATTGCACTTTGGTCATGTAATGGCTATCGCATTTTTTTTTTATTTTTTTATTTTTTTGCTTGAGGAGAAGGTGGGAGTGAAATTCCCATTTTAACATCCACATTTCAGAGAGAAAGTGATGGAGAAAATGATACAAACATAACAAATTTAGTAATAAGATTGATACCCATTTCAAGAATGATTATTACCATAATCAAAGGGAAAATCCATACACAATGGAATATATATATATATATATATATATATATATATATATATATATATATATATATATATATAATATATATATATATATATATATATATATATATATATATATATATATATATATATATATATATATATATATATTTTTAACCATCTAAAGTTCACTAAAACCAATTATAAAATAATTTAAATCAGCTAATACTCTATATATTGCAGGAAAGTCTTTTATCTGTCAGCCAAATTAAAGTAAAATAAAGTATAAATATATGAAAATGATTTTTAGATGCAAAAATTGTGACAAAACAAAATTTTGCAAATAACAGTTTCCTGGGAAAACACTCCGGCTTTGATATCAATATGAGACTGATAATAATCACATACAGCTCTATAAACAATGCTTTACAAACTTTTTAAAACTAGATACAGCATCATTTCAGCATAGTGACTTAAATTTACAGTCATCAACTTATATATAACTTGAAAAGCAATGGGAGTGAGAGAAATAAATATAAAAGATAAAAAAAAAATAAGTAAATAAAGCCACTGAAAAATTGGTTCCAAACTTGCAATATCTGTACATGAACATTATCCTTTACAAAATCCATCCCCTGAGTGCAGAATGTGGAAAGATGGTAATGATATATAAGCATAAGCCAGCTGTGCTACCATAATTCTGTCATTATTATTATTATTATTACAGCTGTTATTGTTTCTGTAGCAATATTCTTATTCAACTCCCCAGATAGACAGCACAGAGATGAAAGAGCCGCTGTGGGAGATTTTCACAGTCGCTAACTTTGTTATAGTTGCAATTTAATGATAATGGAAATACCGCTACGGGCATTCCGTGGTTAAAGGTGCCAACTATAGAAGGATATTGACGTAGGAGCGAATGATACGTGGGTCCTACGAAAATATCCCAAGAGGCATTCGTATTCTCCGTTACATAGCACTAAGTCCTTCGACTCTACGCGCAGCACTGCCGAGCCGCACCTCGGTCGTTCCTCCTTTCCGGGCGAACGACGTTGTCTGGATTCTCCTGTAAAATGCAAATGTTAATTAAGAAAAGTTTAACACTCCAACAAGATCATCTGACGTTGTAGTGAATTCATATATTCTTGAGTAGGAACTATTAGTAAACATTAATAAACTTCGAAGCATCAATGATCTCTGGTTATGTTCAGAGATGGATGCCACAATAATGTATTTGAATCTTTCTAAAACAAAATCTTGCACTTAAGGCAACACTGATGGTATGCAATAAAATAAAATTTTAAACCATTCTCATACAACTCTTCCTATTATCACCCGGTTCTTATAGAACTGCATGCCACAAAAAAGAAAATACAGTATTAACAAGATTCTAATAATGCTTTTGCCACCATAACATCTCCGTTCATATTCCGACATGCATGTCGAAAATATAAAAATAAACACCAATTTATTGCAACTCTTCCTATCATTATCCTGGTTCATAATCTGAGCTGACTCGCCTCAAAATACAACAACTCTCCCACTTTGTAAAACAACACTCGTGATGCACACAACAACAGAATACACGGGGGTCCTCAATGTACACTGTCCTCAAGTTATGATGTTTCATGGTTACTACACATCTCTCATAAATTAATTTGCTTCTTTTTTGATAATTTTTGGCCTGTATTATGTCTCCCAAGCGTAAAGCAGATTCTTCTGATGGCAGTGCTTTGAAAAAAAGGAAAGCCATCACCATGGAAGTGAAATTAGAGAGAGTGAAATGCATGGAAAATGGAGAAACTTTACTACTGCCTTAGCATGGGTGCTTACTTAGGTATGGTCGACTTACACTGAAATTCGGGGTACATCACATATCAGGAACGGAACTCTGATGTAAGACGAGGACCCCCTGCTTACTCTCCCTGAGTGCGCAGTGGGATAGGCTAAGATCGGCTGTTTAACCTACCTTAAAGACTCTGGGCTGTTTGGTCACGCAGCTCAAGGAACAAAATCAACAACAACAATATTGTAACAGATGAAGACAATGTTTCACAAGTATTACATTGCATAACCTATAAGAGGAGGCAACGGGAAGAGAAATGGCAAAGGAGTCACCTCATTAAACATAACATACGAATAACTTCTAATTTAACTTAAAAATCTTACACCCAAGAATGATACCTGTTAAACAGCTTTATTCTATATCAACTGCTGGCGAAACTAACACAGAAGACTATGCTAGCGTGTCTGAACGATTGCATTAATATTTTTTTACAAAAGATTTCTGAATACGCAACAGTCTACATGGTTGCATTTCAGTAAGCCTTCTTCATGTTTACTTTTTATTACAAAACATGGTGGTACCTCTTAGCATCATTATCAAAACACCGATGAGAATCTACAAATCCTATGATAGTAGTAACAGTGTTAATTTACCCTAATATAGTGAATATCCTATTGCTGGTGTTACACAGAAGCCTTTGTATTCAGCAAATTCTACAAACTCCTTTTTTTTGTCATCGTCAGTGGTGAGCTATTGTCTTACAAATAAGTCACATTTTTTGTCATCTACATAGGTTAAATTGAAGTGACAATAGCCAACACCTAAGTGAGGAATATTTGTTTTCATAAACTGCTAGTAGCTAGCATATTCAGACTAGAATATTTTCTCAAAGGATCTATCTTACATATCCTATACATTTATGGCAACAGCACAAAAGCACTGGGTAGGATATAACAGCCATATAAACAGTCAAGAACGATAACAGACGAACCGAAAGAGACAGAAATTATGGTGACCTATACCTATACTACATATAGCGGCAGAACACAAAGATATTGGGAAGATTATCATATCTAGAATGCTAGAAACTCCAACAACCATAAAGAGGCAGAGAGATATTCATACTGTAGGCCAAGACCAGTTCATCAAAACAAACCCAACGTCAAAACACCATTATATAACTGGAAAAGCTGTGTGCTTTAAATGTGGAGATAAAAATCATCATTATACAATAAGTATTAATTAATAGGCAAAGAATACTTACCCAATAGTGTAAAGAACAAATACGGAGATGGTTTGATAACAGAAGACATTTATGCTAAATCAAAGCTCTGTTTCGATAAAATAAAGATGTTAATCATAGAAAAATTGATGTTTTATGTACATCAGAAACTTAGTTAAAAAATAATATACCAGATAGACTACTTAATATAGAAGGTTTAAATCTATATAGTTGTGATGATGTTTCTAGGGGTGATTCGTGTACATATGCATAGAGTGATCTAAAAAGTGTAATAATAAAATCGAGCGAACCCCCTTGTAAAGGTATTAAAGATGCACGGTAAAAGTAGTTTTGGAAATTACCATCGATCATTATAGGAACAATATATAGGCCTCCTCACACCTCTGCAAATACACTTGTAATATATCCACGATAAACTGCAACTATTATCATGTGAAAAGAAAAAATAATCTTGCTTGAAGATCTAAGTGATGAGCTCCTATCCTGCCAGTCAAAGCTTAAGAAAATTATATATAGATTCAATATTCATCAGCTAACTGCCAAACCTATTTGCATAACATGTACAAGTAAAACCCTCTTTGATGTAATAACAAATGAGCAAGAATCCATCAGGTCGTCAGAGGTAGTAAATTGCCATTTAGCAGATCATGAACACATATCAGTCATAATAGATGCGAAGAAACCTAAAAAACAGTAACAACAAAAACTTTCTGCAGTTTAAAAACTACAGTGCTAATCATTTCTGTAAGTTTATTAGGCTGTGTTCCGAAATTCAACAAGATTCTGAATAGCGACAACATCAAGAAGCAAGTGCAGCTAATGACAAAAAACTTTGTGTTTTGCTTAAATACACGTGCCCCAATAGTAACACAAAAATAATCTGCCCTCCTGATCCACGGAAGAATGATGAAATAAAGATCACTATATCAAAACAAGATGAAACAAAAGTTAAGCCAGAATCTTAATGAATGAAATGAAGAGCAATATAAACTGTCCAAATGCATGTAAAAATACTCATTAAACATGCTAAATCAAATAAATACAAAAGAAAGTTCCAGTATTGTAAAACTAAAGAGGTAACCAGCAGCATTAAGAAAAAAAAAATGAAAAGGCTGAAACATTACACTATCAAGGCACTCCATTTTGGCCTCTACCAAAATATATAATCTCAGCAATAATAATAGTAAAAAATTTGGAATATAAAAATTCTTGTAGAGCAGAAGGAATGGCTACTGGATTCGGTTTTACGTCACGAACTCCCTTTTCTACTAAGGGCTAGGACGGTTGCCTTCTTGCGAAGGACTTGTTTTGGCAGATGTAATCGTTACCCTGAGCGTGACAGGGCGCGAACCCTCGACCTGCCGACTCAGGGTCGCAGACGCTACCAATCTGCCACGGAGACTACATAGCAGAAGAAATGGCTACTAAATTTCTAAAAGATTCATTAGCTATACTAGTGTTTTACATAAATGTGATTATCAACACTTCCACTGTCACAGGGATATTCCCAGAAGAATGGAAATATGGAGTTGTTCGCCCAGTATTTAAATAGGGAGATTATGAGGATCCAACCACCTAGACCCATTACCCTTCTCCAAATTTTATCAAAAGTTTTAAGAGAAAATTGGTATATACCAGTTGTATGAATACTTGTCAAGAAATCATCTACTTTCGAAAACCCAGCACAGATTCAGAAAGGGGTCTCTCTGCACAAACTGCCTTACAGATAGTTACTGACACGTAATTAATGAGAATGAGATATTACTACTTGCCCTACGTGACCTCTCTGAAGGCTCTGACAGGTCTCTCACCCGATTCTCTTAAGAAAATGAAAGTCTTAAGTATAGAAGACTATTGGTTCAACAGCTACCTAACTAATCGTATACAGTCATTATATGTAGAAAAATACATATCAGAGCTCTCTGTTGTAATTGGTGTCCCTCAAGGTTCAGTATTCGGTCCCATTCTTTTTAATATATTCATAAACGATCTACAAACTTGCTCAGAGCGCCATGCTTGTCCAATTTGCAGATGATGCCATTTCCTTTCTCCAAAATACTGTACAGAACATCTTAACCTCCCAATCTTAGAAATGGAATCCACAATTGAAAGGGTAATAAAATATTATACATATATTATAAAATTATTATAAAATATTGTACATATTCATCGGATCAAGAGCTTATCTAGATCGCATACACAAAGACCTAGAAATTCAAGTGAAACTTCTCATGTTACACCACTTCCTATGGTTTGGAATTTGGGACTAATTCTTGACAGCCATTCAACATATGACTTTCATATCGAATATATATGTACTAAAGAAAACGGTATGCTCTTCTTCTTAAATAGAAATAAAGATTTTTTTATAGCCACAGCAGGAAAATAATAGTGGAGGCTTTAGGTCTTAGCTACAGATCCTATTGCTCCGTGATATGAAGCGGCTGTAATAAAAGTATATTAAGCAAGGTCCAAAAGCTTCAAAATATTGCTGCTATAATTGCTGTTGGTTATGGCAAAAAGTTTGACTAGGCAATACCATTTATAAGGGTGCTAAAAAGTCTTAAAGTAGAAGACCAAATCATATTCAACGTAGTGATGTTTATTTACTAGTTAATAAAAGGTGTCATACCTGAATAGGTTATGCAGATTAATATTGTTAGCAGTTCAGTGGAAAGAAATGGCTGACAATCACAAAATCTCGTGATTCCAAAAACAAGAACAAATATAGCCGACAAACCCTGTCTGTTAGGGATCCCAAATTGTGGAACAGTCTGCCAATGGCCAAATATGAACAGAAACAGCACAGAAAATCAAAAAGAACTGAGAGAATAATTAGACACTAGCTGAATATATCAACGTACAGTATTAACCTGTATGCTGCAATTATGTAAAAATTACCCTAAGGTGATGAGATATACATTTACAATGTTTCTTGTATTGTGTACATATATATTCTATGCATAGCCACAGTATATTTTGTGGAAATAAAGGAATTTTTATTAATTATTATTATTATTATTAATAGAGTAAGAAATGAGGATGTTAGGCAGAGGGGTGTTGAAATGAAGCTGTCGGATTAGATCAATGTATTGAGCTGGACACATGGAAAGGATGAGTGATGAACGAATAGTGTGGAGTGCAAAAGTGATTGGAGTTAGGTCAAGAGGGAGATCTAGAATGAGACGGATGGATGGCGTGAGAAGGGCGCTGAATGCTCGTGGAATGCCGGTGGAACAGGGAAGTGTGTGTGCAAGAGACAGGAATAAGTGGGGAAAGACTGTACATAGATGACAAGGGCCAAAGGGATTTCTCGGACCTGCTAGCTCAGTGAACTGTGATGATTAGGTGCGAGGGGAGTTGCCACATGATGAAGCAGTGGGGGTAAACCAGCTGTGGCTGTTGGAATATCCTTACCCGCCAGGGTGGAAGGGACGGAGACGTGGCAACCCATTTTCCCCAAGGAGCTGAGAGAAGTAGTTTAGGTATGTGTGGATCGTGGTGAATGCGCATTTCTTGGCTCGGCCACCTCCCTTACAAAGGGGAGTGAGGCATGTGTATATGTATGTATGGATTATTATTAATCATGTCCGATGATGAGGCCTTGGTTGTTGAAATTAATAAAACCTATGAAAGGCTTCTTTTTCATATGCACTGCCAAGAGGAAGGTGAAGTATTTGACTAACTTGTTTCTAATATAATAACTTTACTCAGAATCAAAGATAAGAGACCAAATTGTTTTGGGCATTAAAATTGATGGATTCAAACTCCATTACTAAGAGTCTGGAATCTTACCCAAGAAAAGTGCATTGACATATGCAAAGCAGATGAAAATGCATCCCTGAAAAGTAAGGTCATACATCCTGAAAATTCAACTATACATAATTCAGCTATCATAATAGGTGCTATTCTAAGTTTCAGAAGTATGGCTGTGCCAAGACTGCTCCCGATGCTAATCATAAAGTGTGTAAATTCTGCGGACATAAACACATTATGATGAAAAACAAATGTACCCCTTATGGAAAGAAGCAACTGCATGCAAGAGAATCAATTTGCTTTTAACTGTATAAATTGACTGAATCATGTAAAAACAAAAAATAGATAAAAAAAAATTGTGGGCAGCAGAATCATTTTGCTCTTATATGTTGAAATGCTTTTGACTGTAGAAATAGTATAAAATCTGGTACAAGAAGTAAAATATGAAGAAAAACTCTGACTAATTAACAAAATATATTGTAAATCAACTGAAGGTGAATGGGCGAATTGTGCTTAGCTCACAGACGGCAAAAAATTTTACTAGTTAATTTGGAATAAGAATAAACAAGCCCCATGAGGCATTTATATGAGGGATATAGTTTATCCTAAGAATAATGAATACTACTCAGCAAAATTGTTTGTTGTTGAAGATAATTTATTCTAATGCTGGGTAAAAAGGCAAGTGTTCATATGGGTATAATTAAATTTTATGAGAATAATTTTGAAAATGTGTTTCGTTAACATTGAAGATAAATAATTACAATGATGATCTGGAAACTAATTCTCTTTCCTTGGAGTACAACATTCAATGATATTATGTCTAATCAACGTGTACCTTTATCAGTGTAAAACTGAATTGGATACGTTAGTTAACCCTGAAGTAAGTACACCTAAAGGACAACCTACACAGCTGTGCAGTAAATTAGAAGTGGCATCAAATAAAGAATGGTGATATAAGAAATTGCCTTAACCCAAAAGCACTTAACAAAGCTTTGATGCGAGGCCACTTTAGTCTGCCTATTTTTGGAGATACTTTACATAACTTAGGTTAATCTACTGTGCTTTCTAAAGATGATTTAGCATCAAGTTATTGGCATGTGGTCATGTTCGTGATAAAACATCAAGCCTGTTGACTATTTTTTTTTTTTTTTTTTAAGATACTGATGGTTACAACTTCCCTTTGGATATAATATTTCCTAAAATATGTTGCAAAAATATGTTAAGAACATATGCCTATTTACTTGGTGCTGTGTGCATTGCGGATGACATTATTGTGCACGGCAAAACTTTTAAGGAACATGACCAAAATCTTAGTCTCTTTCAAAAGACACCAGGAAAAATGTTTCCAACTAAATATTGATAAACTTGTACTCCAAACAAAAAATTTTTCTTTCATAGGTCATGTCATCACCAAAAACGGTCACCATTCCGAGGCTGAGAATATGAAAGCCATTGCTGATATTCCAACGCCCTTTGATATTCCAACTCCCTAAGGTCTTTATGATCTGCAAAGTTTTCTAGATGTGGAAATTTTCATGTCTAAATTTTTACACCACGCTGCTGATGCTTTGTATTTGCTACATACAGTAATCTTTTTTTTTTTTTTTTTTTCCCCACCGGGACAGGCAAAAACTGCCCTCATCAATAAAGGCCAGGGCACGAGAAAACACCAAGACAAAGGAAAAGAAAAATGTTAAGGACATGGCTGAGATGAGCTAATGTTACACAAAGGAAAACGACAAACAAAATAAACAGTCAAAGTACAGAGGACCTAAAGATATGGATGATTAGGCCCTGAGATAACAATAGATCCACTTTTTGAAAGATGATAGGTCATAAGAATTAGGAAAGACAGGAGGAGGAAGAGAGTTCCAGAGTCTGGAGGTAAATGGAAAGAAGCAGTCGCTGCACCAACCAATCCGTGAGCTACAAATCTCCACACAATACCTGTGAGATGAGGCCGCTTTGCAATTGTTACACGGCCTCAGCAGTGGGGGAGGAATGCAACTCATCTGAGCAGCGATGGAAGTAGTAGTGATAGAAAAGATAAAGGGAAGATACCTTACTGCGAAGAGAGAGAGAATTCAGATTAGAAGAGAAGGATCATTAATGAGTCTGACTGCCTTAGATTCAACCCTATCAAGGAGATAAGTATAAGAAGCACCCCAGATGTGTGAGCAGTATTCTAAATAGGGACGGATAAGACCTTTATAGATTTTAAGTGACTATAAAGAGGAAAAGTAATGACGAAAATGAAACAGAACCCCCAATTTTTTGGATAAAGATTTAGAAATTTGGATTATGTGATTCCTCCAAGACTTAAAAAAAGATCTCTCCTGGACATGGTCTCAATGCAAGGTTGAAGCATTTAGACAAGATAAAGACATGATAGTGAGTGCACTCCTGAAAAAGATGCCTCCGTGTACAGCTTAGGTACAACCCTAATGCAAGAAGGGAAGATGACCACTTTTGTGAGCAGAGCATATTCAAGTACTGAGAGGAACTATACTTAGAGCGAGAAGTAAATGCTTGCTATTCTTCAAGGTTTCATTGAAGAAGTAATAAGAGACCATAAGCTCATTGTCTCTATATAAATAAACCTCTTATGTGCCCCCAAAGTGGCTTCAAGCTATGCCACTTCGCAAGCAAGCATATAATTCTTAATTATCCTATAAGCCTGCAAAGGACATTCCTCTATCTGATGCTCTGTCATGTGCTCCTCCTACTTCCGACATGTTGAAATACCCTTGACGATTCAGTCTGATGATACTCTCAAGTTTCTTAAACAAACTAATATAGACGGTTCAACTGAATAAGGACTGTTATTGCAACTGGTGTCCATACAACTGCCCCAGAAAGTACATTGATTCTTCATGCTTATAATGGTAATTTTTTCATTTGTTATCCACAAGATTATATTAGGTTGGGTTGGGTTGGGTAGGGGTAAGGTTAGGTTAGGTTGTTAAGTTGTATTAGGTTAGGGTAAGTAGCCCAACACTCATAATCATAACCAAAAAAAAATAAAAAATACGATTATAATTATGAATAAATACACTGTGCCTGTTTTGGGGGAAATTGTCCGAGGGGCACAACTCTATGGAGGCATTTGTCGTGATAGTAGTCCAGGGGGAAATTTCCCTGGGGCTGTTCTAGCACCATTGCAACATCTTATACCTTACTTCAATTATAGAGTTGAAGTGTTTTTGCAAGACTGACTAATTCCTTGAGGCACATGCATCATTATTCCGGCATCAATGAGCAATGGAGTGAAACAAGAGGTGCATGCTGATCATGCTACTGAAAATTCTTGTCTTCATCAAGCTCGAGACTGATATAATGGCCAGGAATCTCGGCTTACATTCAACAGTTTATAGAATCATTTGATGTATGTTCATCATACTCTGGCAAACAACTCTTGGACAATTACATCTCTACAGTATTCTTTGTCACCCATGGCAGAGAGTTGACACTTTATTCTTTTTACTATATAGGAGATATTATTTGGATGCTGTTGGCTATTTCAAGCAGTCCTTGCAGTTGACTGCTTACCTTAATCAAAATGAAACATCACTTCCTGAGACAATTATGATCATACTGAAATATGTCTTTCTGAGACAGTAATAACTAAACTGAAACCACTTTTCCCATCACAGTTACTGTACTTCATCTTCAGTTAATGGACCTCGGAATTTGTCTTGTTAGTTTCTGGTTTCACAAAAACATGGGGATTTTCTCATGAGCCTACTAGTCCTGGAAACAGAAAAGCTGCTGGGGCACCTTTCAATATCACCAAGAACTTGATGAGGAACTGTAGAAAAGCTAAAGAGGAACCAAAACTCGGACTTCTGAATATTAGATACACAAAAAGAAGGCACGGAAATATGCCCAATGCAGTTTAAAAATGGATAGACAAACTAAAACAATACTCTCGAAAGTGGCTGATGCCTTGTGTCGTATAAATTCTCATCAAAGGAAAAGAGAATCATGGAATAAAAACAATATGCTGTTGCTGCCTGTCATTAAAATTGTTAACCATTAAAGCCACTCAATGAATGTTGGAGCTGGAGTAAGAATGAAACTAACTGAAAATGGTAAAAATTACCTTATGTACAAATTCTGTTCTCAATGATTTTGGTATTAAATTAATTGTAATGGTGATGTTCATAATTATATTAAACCTTCATAAAAAAAAGTGTTGCAGTATCTCATCCCCATTGCATCTCGGAGGGTGGTCAAAATCCTAAGTTCTTACCAGCTTCTCATCATCATCACCTCCAAGACATGAACCACTCATGCTGGCCACAGACACACATATACCAATTACAAATAGCCAAGTGAGAAGTTCTCACTAATGCAATAGATCAACATTTCGAAAATCTAAACCGTACCCCCACCATAACATATAATACACTGAACACTCCTTTAACACAATGCAGTACTTCGATACAAAAAGAAAACACATATCCCTAGAGATAACATAAAAAGGCATAACATCAATTGCACACCAGCAATTTATAACCTCATGAGACATGTGATACACTAAAACACTCTACAACATCCAACACAAATACAAGCACTTAAAACACAAATCCATAAAATACTAGAACAAGAAACATAATATGGGAATAATTCCTGCAAATGCTTGGTCACAAAACAAACACCAACAACCTCTACAAAATTCTATACGAAATTACATTATCTAACAGTAACACAACCACATTGCACGCTGCTATCACAACAGACACTTAACCCTCAAACATACACCATGACAACCGATGTGTCATAAGATGTAAGAGTTTCCTACAGACCCAAATTACCATCAGACAAAGGACATCAACAATCTCAAGCACTCATCTGCCAGTGACCCTGACAATATAAGCAACATGCACCTTAGAAATCAGGGACCAAAAGACATACAAGCACTCATAATTATATCAAAGTACAGCTACTCATATGACACCATATTCAACAACGGAGCATGGTGCCATTATCACAATCCCCAAACCTAACAAAACCCCACACTACTCTCTTCACGATGTCCAATTACACTACTCTCCACTCCTTCCAAAATTATTAATCAATTAATGTTGCAAGGAACAAATTATACCCTAAATTTCATTAGCCCCATCACAACAGGGCTTCAGAGGTTTCCACTGCATTCATTACTTATGGACCGTATACAGATTTTTTACAGCATCAATTCATTTAGGCCACACCATAGGATACTTCTTCTTCACATCAGACATAAGTAAAGAGCTTGATGCAGTTCTCCACCATAAACTCTCCGATAAAGTCTTAAAACACAATGACATAAAAGATGGCCATCCAACTATCTCAAAGGCAGGTGTGTACACGTATCATTTGCCGGTCAGACATCAAACATCAGAAACTTTACAAACAGAGTCGCTCAAAAATCCATTTTATCATCCACAATCATTAACCTATATATGCATCATCTACCCACTCCTCATTCACCCCAAAAATACACAGTTCATACACAGATGACATAGCACTCACAAGTGCACATCAAAATGCACACACAACTGCATACATCCTCCACCCTACCTTTTAACACTACATGAATGGTTCAGTAAGTACCCACTTCAGATAGTCCAAGCCAAATCCACAGTTACTTTCCTCGCAAACTGGACATCAAAACATTGTCACATTCCACACCTCAACATCAATATCCCCTTAATGCATGCATGCATGCATGCGCACGTGCATGCACACCTAAAATCCTTGGAATAACATACGATACATTAATATCATTGAATCAACATATCACAAACATCAAAAACGACCTAACGCTAACATTAAGTGCCCTCATGTCACTCATCTATGCAACAGTGTACAAATATAAATGTTCAGTGATGGAATATTCAAGCCCTGCTTGGGCTTCTAACCTCACTAAAACACATCACAATACCCTAAAGACTATACAAAAGTAAGCAATACAAATTACCACAGGATGCATAGTTACAACACCTAAAGACATATTACACCAAGAAACCCTCAAAGTCAAAAGACCATCTGGACACACGAGGAGCACAAATACTCACTGCAGCCTCCACAATCCAACTACAGCCCCTATATTACATGGCGTACAATCCACATACATCAAGGACAAATAAAACAACACCTATTACACAATATAACATACAATTACTGTCATCTCTTACCCCCCTTCCTCAAACCAGCCTCCAAAAACATATCCATATCCAATTAACTCGCCATTCCATCCAATCACTCGATGAAAACACACAGGTGCATGCACAACCTCCTGACATCCATCCTTCCAAACCCTCCCTTCCCCACAAAGACAGAGTCCAGCTGGCCAGGCTGCAATGTGGGCAATCCTGTTTTTTTTTCAGTATTTCATAGTATTTGAGTTTCGTCTTTTAAAAAAAAGAATCTTAAGTGATTAAATCTTACATCTACCAGTTGCAAAGCTAGCACCAACCTTTATGTTAGTGTCCATCTCCTTGTCTTATATTATTGGTTTAAGAGAGATTTTCAAATGCAGCATTCTACTTAGCTACAATTCAGTGAGCCTTCCTCATGATTATCTAGTACAAGGCAATATCTATTCACAAAAGTTTATCACTAAATAAGCAAATAATCTTGTTCACTACATACAAATAAATGGTGGCAATTCTTATTCACTTTGGCCACTTGGAAATAAAGAGGGTAGCAGTGTGGTAGCCCATATCATCAGCAGAATTAATAAGTACACAATCTGATGGGGAAGCCCAGTGGTCTTTTCTTGCACTTGGGCTATGATAAGGACAAAGGTTCCCAGAGCCACAATTCCTAGAAAAGGTTATGTGTGAAGTCTATCGAGCATAAGTCTCTATGACATGAGGTAAGTTCTCGATGAGGGTAAAAATGAGCCCTCTCCCATGCTCTGGAGAAATAATCAGTTACCTGTGGATCTCGTCCTGGTGTTTTATTGAGTATGGCTTCTGCGAGTTCTAAGAAAGCTTGCTCTATGTTGATGTTTGCCTTTGCAGAGGTTTCCAAAAACCTAATATTGTGTTCAATGGCAATCTGAAAGACATATGCACCTTAAAAACACACTCAGCATATAGTAACAATTAAAAAACAAGTCTTGTATGTATAATCAATGCTTCCGCAATCTGCAAAAAAATGCATAAGAATATGGATCGGATCTTATGGCGGATATATCCAAAAATTAAGATTACAAGAATTAAAGGCCACCAAACATATATACTCTGTGCAAACCCATGACCAATGTTCCAGAAGTTAAATGATATTTGAATTATTTTGCAGATAACTTCACAAATTTTGCAAAAGAACTCAATGCTGCATTATTCAATTTCCAAACTACATGTTAAACATTCCAAAATAAACTTTTGTTAATACTATATTACTCTTGGCATGAACTGAAAAATGATAAATGGCAATAAAATAATACCCCATTTTTTCTCTAGAACAAGATGCAGGATCCCAGGTGGCCACACCTGTAGCATAAGATCTGAGACAGAATTTCTTCAAGGATATCCTACCCCTCCTCATCAAGTTTCGACAATAGTCAAAGGGAGGGTCTGGCACTATCCTACCCCCATATCCTAAATGGTCTACTATGAAACATAAAGGGAAGTAAGGATACTTACTGCTTCACCTTTCGCCTTGGGAATAACTCGCTTATCCTCCATATCACATTTGTTGCCGAGTATCATCTTCTCTACATCTTCATTGGCATGCTGAAAGAATAGAGGATGAAAGGCAAAATCTTTAAAGCCAGTGAATGCATTTGATTCACCTTTCAGCATGAAATTGCACTAAACAAACAAATTCTCTGAGACACTCCTTAAGAGCAACTTACTTATCACAAATGTAACAAAAGAAATGAGGTAGGCAGCATAGTTTCATCAAATATTTGGCCACAACTCCCCCCCAAAGGTTATTCTGCAGCAAGAGCTCAAATTGATAAAGGAAAGTCAACTCTCTGCTCCCCCTGTCACTTTTTGGGCACCTAAACACATGGAAAATTAGGGTGCAACTATTTCATAACCAATACGGCTATAAAAACAAATTTCGAAGTTTTTTCATGGTTTTACCACAAAATGTCAAATCAGATACATGGGATGATGAAACTAAAATTTACAAATGCATTCAGCTTGCATATCTAAATCTTCTGAGCATTTTTTAGAACACTTATGGACTCTTCTGCTTAAAATTCTAACAACCGTCTGGGTAAAGATGATATGCAGTCTCATTTCAAAAATTACTCTCAGTATGAAGATAACACAGCTAGTTAGTTTATGCAGACAAGTCTACCCTTGAATACCAATTCCTACTTTCATAGCACATACGTATCTCTTTTACCTCATAAGTGTATCCCTTACCTCATCTATATTTCTTAACCACTTGGCTATATTGTCAAATGATTTAGAATTTGTTATATCATAGACAAGCATGATGCCCATGGCCCCTCTGTAGTAGGATGTAGTAATGGTGTGAAATCTCTCCTGACCTGCTGTGTCCCTGCAAGACAAACGCACAAATAATATACAAATGAATGTTCACAAGAGTGTGGGTTACAATAATCATGGCTGCTAAAAAAAAAAAAAAAAGTTACAGTAAAGATCTAAACAATCGCGTGAAATATATGATCATTAAGTTTATATTACTTTAGGTAAGATGGCGACAGATGTAAATACCATCATAGCTGCTAAAAAAAAAAAAAAAGTGTACAGTATATTCTTTAAGATAAGATGGCGACAGATGTAAATACTATCATGAAGAGCAGAAAAAGAACTGACAGACTGCGTAGTTTATAAAACTAAGGAATACAAGGGACAGCAAATATTTTTCTTTTTTACTCACCATATTTGTAATTTTATTTTCTTTCCTCTCAATTCGATAGTTTTGATTTTGAAGTCAATACCTGAAAAAGCATGAAAATTTCAAGATTACTTTGGTTAATTTTGCAAAGCAAAAAATACAGGATAACAATACATTTAGATCACCTTGCTACTTTCTTTTGTTATAGTTGGAGGCCTCAAACTCTTAAGTAACACATTGTTATTGAAAGTAGCACTTCTTTACACATCTTGAAAAGGCTCCTGGGTATATGATCTTTATTTATAAATCAATTAAACTAATATTTAATCTATCAGAGATGATATAGTACAGAAGCTCCTCTACTTACGAACAAAAGAGTTACACACATTCATAGATACAAATGAAAACCTACCCATTATCTACCCATGCATTATTGTTTGTATTACTGTACTTTACTGTACTATTAATCTTATAATTACTGTATTAAAATGTTTCAATATTGCATACTTGTTTTATGTCATAGCTAAGTCTCTTTACCCAAAGTACTGTACAGTGCCGCATATGTATATACTGCACAGTACGTTTATACCTCAACACAGCTTACGAAGAATTTTACTTACAATTAGAGTTCTGGAACCTAACTCATTGGTAAGTTGGGGCGTGTCTATAATAGTAAATATTCTATGCAAATGGTCCTCTTGTTATAAACATAACATTCAATTTGGAAACAATGCTTGCGTAAGATGCTTGCTCAAGACAACAGTAAAGATTCTAATCTCCCGCAACGAAAGTCTTATTTGGCATGTTTTCCACTGCCCTTGAACTAAGGTTTTTGTTCAAAACAAAGAAATGCAGTTATAGGAAACGAATGAAAGAATTACAAACACTACATATCGTTAAACAGCAATAGATGTACACCTAGCTCTCAGAATAACGCAGAGATAGGTTCTCAAAAGTGACGGGTAAATGGAAAATTGCGTGATAAAACGAGTCATTTTACATAGAAAACAGTGATAAAGGGCATGGCTCGTTTCACAACCGTCCATAAACACACTATAACAAAGATATAAGATAAGTAAAACATACTTAATAAGTACATAACAAAGCAAAAAGACCTGTAGTTATTTATATTAACATGCAAATAGTGTACAGTATAAAAGATATACAGAGTTACTGTACAGTACACAAATTAATACACTATTATGCAGTGGGCAACAGGCATACACTGGGACGTGCATGGTGGCAGTGAGGACGAGGATGCATATGTTTTGTCGACTCCGTATCAGCTGATACACCCTCGCATGCTATTTCCCTGACGATATTATATCGTAAGTTTATTTGCTGTTTCTTCTTAATGCTTTTTTTCCATTATCTTCATAATATCTGATCACATTAAGCGGTAGAAGAGGAGGAGGATGCAGGAGAACGAGCCCCTATCGGCAATCGTTTTGCCGCTTCCGTATTAGCTGATGCTTATCACTATTTAGGCACATCATACTCATAAAATATTTATTTACTGACTCTATTTGGGGTTTATCTAATTTTCAAGATTATAATATGTATTATTAATAGTCCTTGGTTATAAACATTATTCTATCTTCATTACATATCGACTGTGCTGCACGAAATCTAAACGTAAACAAAGTCAGCTGTGAGAAAAAGAAAACTATGCAATTCGTTGCAAAGAAAACGTATATCGGGGAAACTTAAATGAAATATATATATATATATTCTCTACACGCTATTTTCTGATATTATATCGAAAGTTTGTTTGCTGTTTGTTCTTGATGCTTTTTTTAAATTTTCTTCATACTATTCGATCGCATTAAGCGATAGAAGAAGAGGAGAATGCGAGAGAACACGAGCCTCTATAGGTAAATGTTTTACTACTTCTGTATCATCTGATGCACCCTCGCACGCTATTTCCCTGACGATATTATATTGAAAATATGTTTGCTGTTTGTTCTTTATGCTTTTATTTTAATATTCTTCATAATATTCGACTGCATTAAGCGGTAGGAGAGGAGAGGGATGCGGGAGAACGAACCTCTATCGGCAAACGTTTTGCTACTTTCATATCAGCTGATGCACCCTCGCACACAATTTCCCTGATGATATTATATTGAAAGTATGTTTGCTGTTTATTCTTAATGCTTTTTTCAATTTTCTTTATAATATTCGATCACATTAAGCGGTAGAAAAGGAGGAGGATGGCGGAAAAGTGCATCCGAGGCGGTCGATTTTTTACTAAAATGAATTTTTTTTTTTTCAAATTTTTTTGCATGGGCATTATTCGCGCATTTCGTATTTTTTTACCATTATTTTTTGGGGCGTTATTGCAAGTTCACGGTTAAAAAAACTGAAAAAACGAGCAAGGTTTACTGGGTTTGTGCAATTCTATATACTGTACAAGGTATAGCCAGAATCCCCAGAAAAAAAAAAAAAATATATATATATATATATATATATATATATATATATATATATATATATATATATATATATATATATACAGTAATCCCTCGTTTATCGCGGGGGTTCGGTTCCGGGACCGGCCGCAATAGGTGAATATCCGCGAAGTAGGAACGTCTAAAAAAAAAAAATAAAAAAAAATATAAAATAAATTTTTTTTAAAGATGATTATGACACCAGGACGGTACAAAAATGATAAAATAAAACAGCCTTTATCAGGTTGTAAAGAGAAACAGAGATGGAGAGTGTAATGACCTGTCAGATGTGAAGGGATTATAAAAGATGTGTAATGAATATCCAGCTCTCTGCTGGGTTTTAATATACCTCTGCATTACTTTCATGATGTCTATTCCAATAATTCTCCTTAGATATCATTATTATTATTATTATTGGCAACAATAATTTTCCTTTGATGATAATTGTGGAGATTATTATTATTATTATTATTAAGAATTTGTAATTAAACCATTATTTTTACAATAAATAGTGTAGTTTTGGTTAATGAACAAGAGTTAATTAAAGATCTCTCTCTCTCTCTCTCTCCAACATTCTATTCTACCCAACCCAACCCCACACTCTCTTTGTCCCAGCCAACTAGGGAGGGGCACTGTACACAGTTATTAAAGTAAATAAACCAACAGATGTATAAACAATGATGAGCCCTTAATAATAAAAATAATAATAATAATGATAATAATCTCCACAATCATCATCAAAGGAAAATTATTGTCGCCAATAATAATAATAATAATAATAATAATATCTAAGGAGAATTATTGGGATAGACATCATGAAAGTATTGCAGAGGTATATTAAAACCCAGCATAGAGCTGGATATTCATTACACATCTTTTATAATCCCTTCACATCCGACAGGTCATTACATTCTCCATCTCTGTTTCTCTTTACAGCCTGATAAAGGCTGTTTTATGTTATAATTTTTTTACCCATCCTGGTGTCACAATAATCTAAAAGAAAACTAATATTTTTTTATTTTTTTTTTGCCAAAAAAATATCCGCGATACACAGAATCCGCGATAGGTGAACTGCAAAATAGCGATGGATTACTGTGTATATATATATATATATATATAATATATATATATATATATATATATATATATATATATATATATATATATATATATATATATATATATATATATATATATATATATATATATATATATACAGTGCTCCCTCATTTATCGCGGGGGATCAGTTCCCGGACCCGCCGCGATAGGTGAAAAATCGCGAAGTAGGAGCACCATATGTATTATAGGTACTTTACATTTATTTTTACCTTTACTGTATAAAGCCTCCCTGCACTGTTAACAAACCACCCTTTACTTTATTAATAACAGCGCGCAAGCATAATCTATATGAATGTGATATTATGAAGATTGAAAAAAAGCATTAAGAACAAACAGCAAACAAACTTTCGATATGGTATCGTCAGGGAAAGAGCGTGTAGAGAATATATATATATTTCATTTAAGTTTCCCATGTACAGTACGATATACGTTTTCTTTGTAACGAATTGCAAACTTTTTCTTTTTCTCTAAGCTGACTTTATTTACATTGAGATTTCGTGCAGCATGGTAGATATGTAAAGAAGATAGAATAATGTTTAGAACCAAGGAATATTAATAATACTATAATCTTGAAAATTAGATAAACCCCAAATAGGGTGAGTAAATAAATATTTTATGAGTAAGATATTGTGCCTGAATAGTGATAAGCATCAGCTGATACGGAAGCAGGAAAACGTTTTGGTTAGAGGTTTGTTCTCCCGCATCCTCCTCCTCTTCTACCGCTTAATGAGATCGAATATTATGAAGAAAATTGAAAAAAAGCATTACAAACAAACAGCAAACAAACTTTCAATATAATACTGTCAGGGAAATAGCGTGCGCGGGTGCATCTACTGATACAGAGGCGGCAAAACGTTTGCATCCTCGTGCTCAAAAATAGCATATATCCAGAAAATCTGCAATATAAAATAAACAACATCTATCCAGTAGTAGGTTGGCTCATGGCACCAGCTACACTGAATATTCTTGGATATTCATTACACATCTTTTATAATCCTTTCACATCTGACAGGTCATTACACTCTCCATCTGTTTCTCTTTACTTTATGTATTATTCGTGCCCAGGCCCGATAAAGGCTGTTTTATTTTATTATTTTTTGGTCCGTCCTGGTGTCACAATCATTTCCCCCCCCCCTAGCAAAAAAAATCCACGATGCACTGAATTCATGGTATATAGCGAGGGATTACTGTATGTATATATATATATATATATATATATATATATATATATATATATATATATATATATATATATATATATATATATATATATATATATGTATATATATATATATATATATATATATATATATATATATATATATATATATATATATATATATATATATATATATATATATACTGTATATATGCTCTCCACACAGCTCCAACACCTATCTTTCTTCAGAAGGCAAAGACAGGTTGCCTGCGGCTCCCTGTCCTTTGGGCATTCATAGTAGTAAAAATGCCAAAAAGGTAAACTACCTTAAGGTACACTCATGATGATTCCTTGTTGATAATTCAATCTGTGCTAAAGTAGAGAGGGTGCCATACCCCCAAACTATAACAGTAGTGTACTGGCCACAGAAATATTAAAATTTTGAATCAAATGTTCGTGCTTATCTATCGTGCTTATCTATATGTGGATATAAAATATATACGATTTCAAAGATGCTTTTTATGGGATGCCTTTAAATACAGTGCAGTACATATCATAGGAATCACAAAATATGGATTTACATTTAACAAAGTCGAGTACAAGAAGTGTTTCAGAGAATATGACATTATCATTTTACAAGTATCAGTGTAATATATTTTAGTAGACATAGTAAATATATTTATCATTTATATCTAAAGAGCAATTTAAAATTTTATAGAATAATTATAATATGAACTGCAGATATGATTTTACAGAGTACAAAACATTACAACATATTTTAAAATATCTATTATTGAGTAGTAGAATATTGTATTTTTTTTTGGCAGATTCTTGTAAACAATAATATACTTTTCATTATAATATCCGTATATATCAAGTTAATGGTTTTATTTATTTACTTATTTATGTTTAATGGAACCTTAACTCACGAACTTAATCCATTCCTAAAGCCTGTTTGTGTGGTAAGACAATTTATCCATTGAAATGCATGTTATTTCAATTAATTTGTTCCTAGTCACCATAAATATAATTTTACAATTTTTCAAATGAATATAAATATTAAAAATACTATATATTTCATCTAACAAAACCCACACACCCTGTTATGTCCTTAATTAAGAACCGATTTCTCATCTCTTTCCAAAGTTGGAATTTGTTGCCTCCTTTGGGATCAGCTTGAAGGGGGTAAATAACACAGTCTTCGATATAATAATAATAATAATTGAATGGAATTCTACTCTACTAAAATAAAACATGGTACAGTACTGTATTTACCATTGTGGATGATTGTTGTTGACACACATGGATGGTGGTGGAGGAGGAGGACAAATTCTTTGATTCTGCCATGTCATACTGCATGGCGATATCAGAAACACAAATACCATATTCAAACTTAGAAACTATTTCCTTTTTAATTTCCACTGCTGTGCATCTGGGGGTGTTTGATGCCACTGTCACTAATACACTTGTACTTTTCAATGGAAAAGTACAAAGAAAGAGCAACGAACTACACAGTGTGGGGACCAATGCAGAACTGAGAGCAACCATGCGGTCGCCCAGGCAAGTGGGAACATGGTCCCTTGCCCGGATGTGCATGTGTATGCGTGTTCGTGAGTCCATGCAAAATATATTCGCAAATTATGTTCGTGGGGGAGGGCGTTCGTGAGTCAAGGGCACTACTGTATTTGGTTATTTGAAGGAATTAGACTTAATTTATTTACAAAATTTCGAAATGCATAACCATAAACACGATCTTTATGAGAAAAAGTTTGTTGAGGTTGGCCTGTGGAATACATCGTCACACAGCATTGTTGTATACGTAAATATTGTATCAAATTAATGGTTTTATTTAGTCATTTGTATATGTATTTGGTTACTTGAAGGAATTAGGCTGAGATCAAATGAACCATTGCTCAGTTCAAATTTCCTATAGTATATAGACGAAAATCCAAGAAACAAACTTATAGAAAGAGTAAGAGCCAAAGGATGGAACATGAAAACGAATTATTGGGTAATATCAACTAAAGAATTTATGGATAATGTAAATATCGCCTGTGAAGAACTGAAACTGATTAAGAAACAAGATACGAAAAGGAAAATTAAAAGCACTGATCAAAGTAATTGGATAAATGATGTACAAGGAAAATCAAGCTTAAAAATTTACTCCAAATGGAACCAGAAATGAAAAGTGAAGAAAAGCTAAATGACAATAGACCAGCATCAGTTATTTTTTACAAAATAAGAACAAATAATTTACAACTAAACGACAGAAATAGACAGAAGAATGATAAAACAATGCTTAATGTGCATAAGTGATAGAAGACCTCAAGCATTTCATTTTGTGGTGTAGAGGTTATAACAAATTGAGAGCCAAAGAACCCTTGCTCACACAGTCATATATTCAGGATGAATACCTAATAGGACAGTTACTTTTTGAAAAAGACAAAAGAGAAAAAACAAAGAACATTTTATATTATTATTGGAGAAGAGATACCAAAAGGACAACACAACAGGAATGCATATTTAAGAGAAGCACCACTGTAAAGGCATTGCTTCTTAACCTGAACCTCTCATATGCCATATTGTTTATCGTGCTCATTTGGTGCGATTATATACTTTCAACATGATTTGTATTAAGAAGTTATTAGTGCTATGGCTGAATGATGAGCATCGACGGCACATTCCAGTGTCTCCTGTTGATTAAGGAGAAAGCAAAATGATTGTTTAATGCCATGAAAATGGGATAGGGGAAAGCAGCATCATCACCCACTTCCTGTTGGTATGCCATATTACTGTTCTTGTGCTCGTTCGCTGGTGTTAAGCTGTTCGACCCTAGGTTGGATATGTGGGCTGAAGCAATCCAGTTATCTAGACACAAACCAACCACAGTAGTAAAGGTAAGCAATACTGTATAGTGTACTTTTACTATTTCTATGTCTTGAATTAAGAACTTAGATTATTTTTCTGGGTGTTAAGAAAATTTACTTTTAAAATAGGTAGGAGACCTAGGTTCGAAATTAAGTATTTTTCGACTTACAATGAAATCCAAGTTACAACAGCTGTCAGGAACGGAACAATGTCGCAAATCAGTGACCCCCTGTATATCACAACAAATTTCACAAAAGGCAGTAGGAATATTTTGAAAAAGGTAGCAAATAAAACAGCTTTATAAGAAGCTATAAAAAGGGTTTTCACCTTAACTTTAGACTATTAAACTGTCAAATGGGAGAGAAATTATAATGAAATCCAAAAATAATAATGCTTAACGTCAGAAGTCATAATTACATTCATTATGTGCAAAAGAAACCCACATTCTGAACCACAATAACAAGCAAAGGTCAGATATAATAACAAAAGTATTAACATCAATCTCAATTTTACTTTTTTCATTACTACGCTTCTCTGTCTTTACATTTCAAATACTTGATCAAGAGAGTTGTCTCATCATTGCAAATGTTAAATGAAATATTCAGCTTGGAACATTAATAAAAAAAGACTTAAAAAAAGACACAGGTAACTATTACTGCTATTGAGATGATTCTTTCATGAAATATTCCCAATTTTCAGGCAAGAGAAAAAACAAAAAACTTTTGATACTTGCCCAAAGAATCAAATAGCTTAATTATTTGGTTTTAAAGTAATAATGTATAATCATTCAATTTCTCATTACTTTATCAAGATCTATGCCTGATCAGAAATATTCACAACACCACAACCAACTTTTGCCCTCATAGGACAAGACAACCTGGAAGAGGCTTCAGTCACCTATGAGATTACCTCATCTCTCATTGCAACACACACATTAACAATTTTTTCTACACAAAGACATGACTCTCCAGATGTCATATCTCGAACATTTCAAGTCGGGGACATTGATAGCAAGCCAAGAACATTATGAAAGACTCCACTGCACACAACCACTTGTATCAACAACACTTTATACACTCTCTGAGAGCTTAGCATTGGCAGTGGTTTTCTTTAGCAGTTCGGGCCTGTTCAGCCAGGCAACTCAGGGAACAGCAACAACAACTGCAGGGTGTCAACATCAGATGGCCCTCTAGCTCTCCTCATTTAAGTAAGGGTAAATATTCCTTATATTTGATAAACCACTATAATCCGAGAAAAAAACTACCAGGAAACATTGAATAACAAATTATAAAACCTTACAAACCTAATCTAACAGAGTCTACCTACATTCCAGGTACATATCCTACTCTGAAGGTTACTATCATAAATGTAATTTGCATATTAAAACTAATATATAATCTCCTAGCCTTTGCAATATGAAGTTGTCGCCCTTGCTTTCTCTCCCTTATAGGCTCTTTCATTATCATTCTAGATGATCTTCCTCCTAGCCAAAAAGAGCAGAGATGCTAATAGTAAATAACGATTTATAATAATAATAATAATAATAATAATAATAATAATAATAATAATAATAATAATAATAAAAATAATAATAATAATAATAAAGATGAAAACATCGATGCTTGTGAACTGTAACTTTTTTATGTCTGGATATAAAGGTTGCTATGACTTAAATCAAGTGATTTAAATTCATTTACATCAGAGTAAAAAAATCATGATGTAATTCAGAATGATTTATCTACAAAATACGACTATGTCTAATTCCACATAGTTAACTATACAGCTATGCAATTTATTCCAACGGAAATAAACGTAATTCTACTCCTTGGTAATATTATAAGCTGGTACTTGATTAGTTTCATCTAAGGGAGGGGGAGTAACAATATACTGTACTTCTTTCGCGATCCCCTTCGTGCCGTAAAGTCAACTAAATGGGACTGAGCGAAGGGGCTAGGAATACCCTCTGCTTTTTCTTCCTGCAAAGAGTCAAATATTTTGATTTGATTCAGCCCATCTCTCTTATATGAGGGAATACGGCTCATGTATACAGAGTAACATTTCGACTTCGCTTTGAGGGAAAATCAGGTTATTGTTTTATATCAGTTCAGATGTAAAAAGGTACAAACATTAGAACAAGATAGAGATATTTTGAAAAACTGATAAACATAGCTTTGACACCTTCCAACTTTATAACATATCTAATAAACCAAAGGCAACAAAGTAGGTCCCTGGCTCCCAAGCAGCGACATACTGCAGAGAAGAATGTTTGTGAGTGCCATCTATATTATCTTCCAACTTTCATGTTATTCCATGGAAAAAGTGCATAATTAAAGAGCTTCACTTTGGCAAAAAGTTGTAGAATACCTTTCCTCCAATGCATCGTAGAAGTATATTGAAACTGATTTAAAAGAAAATGCAATGGTTGCACCTAAGTAGATATTTATGGCAGTTGTGTCGTTAGTTGGTATTGAGAGGGCATTTGTAACATATAGTTCTGTATATGCTAAGACCAGGAAGAAATTAAGTCTGAAAAGACATCAAAGCTAGTGGCTTTTCATAAGCATTTCAAAATAAGTATATTTAAACAATTGAATTTTTTTCCAAAGGCTGAGAACTGAGAAGAATAATTATTTGTTTTGTGAATTTAAAGGTCAGGAATACTGTTCATAAACATTTCTGTTTAGCATATTTTCAATACTGATTACTTTTATCTAAAAAATTAAAACTTTGAGAATTAAGAATGTTTTAACGATTGAAGCATATTTTCCAAAAAGGGTATCTAAATTGTAAAATGTTCATAAGCATTTCATCTCAGCATAATTACAGCATTCTCTAGAGGGTGAAGTACTGTAATACGTAAATGTTTATTTATGTTGTATTGTCCGATATTGTAATAGAAAATTTATATATATATATATATATATATATATATATATATATATATATATATATATATATATATATATATATATATATATATATATATATATATATATATATTAGATATTTGCCTAATGCTTTTACCTTTTATAAATACAATTGTCCCTCATGCTGTTAACTGGTTCCATCACTTCCCTTGTAAGTCAAAATCGCATACAGTTCAAATACTTATTTATTTATGTCTGTAATTAACACATAATTTTTCACAACCTCCTGCATACACTGAATTATGTCTGTATTCTCGTTTCTATTCCAAAGGTGGAGTCTGTACCTACTGCAACACTAACACGCCTTTTGTAAGGCTCACTTAGGTTGAATGTCCTGACTGCGATGTTCTCTAGCTGAAGATCTATCTACTACCACTATATTTCTTGGCTTCTGATACTGCTCTCCTAACTCCACTGACTTTGTGTCTTTCTTTGAATATCTGTCCTCTTGCCAAGAGTTCTTGCAATATTCACACCTACATGCTGTAGTTCTCTATATTAGGGACTTCAATGTACACCACAGTGAGTGACTTAATCCTTCTCACACTGATGTGAGAGGAAGTGAGTCCGTGCTCTCTATTGCGCACGAACTGGAGCAGATTAACAAACATATTACTCAAGTTCCCGATCGCAACGAACATGCAGTAAACACGCTTTGACATATTCCTTACTTCTTATCCTTCAAACTACTCATATACTGCGCTTTCTCCACTTGGTAAATCTAACCACTGTCTGAACTCAATTTCTTCCAGTTTTACTCCCCTTCCAATCCCTCATACTCAGCGCTGCTTTGGCACTTTGAGAGTACCCAACGCACTGATTTGTGTAACTTTCTTTTTCACTTCCCAAGGGATGACTACTGCTTTTGGACCCACAAATATGATCAGATAGCCCTAAAAGTTACTGAGTTCATAACTTCGGGAATAGAGGCATACATCCCTTCCTCAATAAAAATATTTTCTCCCCCTAATCCTTTGTGTGACTGCACCTGCACTATGACTATTTAGGCATATCGTTTGTACCAAGCCTTTCATTCTGGTTTAACTTGCTCTTGCTTCTATTGCAGCTAGGAATTACTACCCTGCTCAGATTCAAAGGTCTACAGCTTCTTTTCTAAGACGTAAAGTTGATGACCTTAACTCCTCTTCCACTGATAAATGTTTCTAGTACTTAGCCAAAAACCTCTACAAAAACTTCTGTAACTCTAGCTTTCTCCCACTCAATCATTCAGATGGTTTTTTAGTTAGCTCTTCCACTGACAAAGCCACTCTCTTTGGCTCTCATTTTTCTGCTAACTACTCCATAAGCGATTCTAGCACTTTTATTCCTCATACTTTACCCCTCTCTAACAATATGCCCTCCCTTATTTTTACTTCAAACTAAGTCCATAAGGTTCACTATCTAAAGATGAACAAGGCATTGATGGTATCCCTGCAAGTTTTCATAAGGAGTTTGCAGATGAACTGGCACCCGTGCTTTGCCATCTTTTTTTGCCTCATTCTCTCAACCAGTATCTATCCATCATATTGGAAGCATGCTTTAGTTCAAACTGTTCCTAGGAAGGGTGGCCGCACTGTTCCTTCAAAGTACCGACCTACTGACCTTCCCTCTGCTATCGCTAGTATTAGAAACTTTGCTCAATTCTCACTTCTTGAAAGTTCTTGATGCTAACTCACTTATGCCAGTAAAGCATAAGCAAGGCTAGTCCACTGGTGACCTCCTGTCGAATCTTGCTCATGTATGGTCATCTTCTCAAGAGGAACAATGGGGAATTCTTTGACATTGCCCTAAACATCTCTAAGGCTTTTGACAAGGTGTGCCACAATGTTTTGTTGGCCAAACTCCCTGCTTAAGGCTTTTCCCCTTCTCTCTGTTCTCTGATTAGCAGTTTTCTTTCAGACCGTTTTATATCTGTGGTTGTTGACGGTGCAACATCTAGCTTATACCCAGTCCCCAAAGTTGTTCTACAGGTCTCTGTTCCTTCATCTAATCTGTTCCTTCTCTTCATCATCGATCTTCATCAGTCCCCATCCTCCTCTGTTCTCCATGCCTTTGCCAACGATTCTACCCCTCATTTTTCTTCAACCCTCTCATCACAACTTTCATCTGCTACTCGTAATCAGCTCGAGTCACACTTTCCTCTACTCTCAACTCCGATTTGCAGAGGGTATGAGTGGGGCACCCAAAATTTAGTTAAATTTAATGCCTACAAGACACAATTTCTGGCTATCTCTTTATCTTCTCCTCCTGATAGCTCTATTGTCTTCGAAAATAACAAAATTAACCCTCTTAATTCTATTAACATATTAGGAATCCAGATAGCCTCTAACTTCTCTTGGAGGTGTCAAATATTATCTTTATACTGTATTGTCATATGTTTTTATTTGCATCTTGAAACTTGAATATATTCATATAAGTTGGACTTGAGATGTGCTAATGTTATTTTGTTATATTTTGGTGATAATGTGTAGTAGGTTGGCCCATGGCACCAGCTGCCCGTTGTGATACTACAGCTGAAGGATTTTTAAACTTGAATAGGACTGTCCAGGACAGTTCGATGTTAAGTCTTACTTTAGTTACGGTTATATTTTATGCCTACACCAACACAGAATATTCGTGGATATTCATTACACACCTCCTATTATACCTTCACTTCTGACAAGTCATTATACTTTCTAACTCTGTTACTTTTTATTTAATGTATTCTTCGTGCCCAGACTCGGTGGGGTCTGATTTATTTTATTTTATTTTTTGGCCCGTCCTGGAGTCACAATTATTATATATATATATATATATATATATATATATATATATATATATATATATATATATATATATATATATATATATATATATATATATATATATATATATATATATATATATATATATAATCCACGTTTTTAAATCTGTATCGAAAAAATTTGGGGTTGTTTTGTTTTTCTCATTACTTTTCCGATTTTCAACTACTTAATTCTATAAAAGTCCTATCCGTCCCTGCTTAGAATACTGCTCGCACATATGGGGTGCTTCTTCTTATACTTATCTCCTTGATAGGATCCATTCTAAGGCAATCAGACTCATCAAAGACCCTTCTTTTGCTTTTCAGTTTGGATTCTCTTTCTCTTCGCCGCAAGTTGGTAAGCTGCATCCCTACCACACTGCCGAGGCCAATCACACTCGCCAAGTGGCCTTGTGTCAAAGGTACCACGTGGAGATTTGTAGCTCGTGGATTGGTTGGTGCAATGACTGCTTCATCCAATCGATCTCCAGGCTCTGGAACTCTCTTCTGCCTTCAGTCTTTTCTACTTCTTTTAGCCCATCTTCCTTGAAATGGGGATCTATCATCATCCCAGGGCCTAATCCTGCAATATCTCAATGTCCTCAATACTTCGACTATTGTTTCAGCCTGTCCTTTTCCTACTATGTGATATTCCCTTATTTCTGCCTTGTCCTTAACAGTCTACCTTATTTTGTCTTAATGTTCTCTTGGTGCCTGAGGTGAGGAGGGCAATTTTCTGCCTGTTCTAGTGTCACACTAATAAAGAAAAAAAAATTACTGTGCTGTACTTAAACTTTGCCAAACACAATATAAATTTATTAAGCACAATACTCTAGTTGCTAGAATGCATTTTTTTTGGTGAAATTAAAATTTTTCTAATATTTTCCAAACATGTATACTCAAAACCGGACTAATTAAAACCATGTGAAATGAGGAACAACTGTACACTCCATAAAACAGTTGTAAGTATTGGTTGTTATCCTGTTCAACTTTGTGGGGGAGTACTGTGGTCAGTGGAATTAAAAAAAAAAAATTATCAGAGCTGATTTGAATCAAAAAATGCCATTAAATATAAAAATCGAGTTTTTTACTTTTTTTTTAATTGCATGATTTTTTTATCTGAGCCTGCTTAAAATAAATACTCTTTATTAAAGTTTCTCTAAGGATGCTCTAGTATAAAAGCATGCTTAAGAGTGCATATTTTTAGATATAATTTTGTTATAGTGCACAAGAGCGAATACTAATTTTTCTTCATTCTAAAGGCTGCTGTATGCCATGTACATTTTTAATAATGCAAATGAAGGATAGTGAAGGTCAGTGAGCTAAACCATCAAACAATAATCACCACTGACAAAACCCATATTCCTAAGTAACCTAAAGCAGGAGAAATTTACATATAATATACATAAAATGTTTGCAAAGACTGAACACTAAATACTCTTCAGTGTCTATAAATTTCTATGAGGGAGCTGCCCTTGGATCCAGTAAGGGTTATAAACAATCAAGATTCATATAGCCAGAAACAAGTTTCCTATCCGAATCACTAGCAAAACCTGATATTTTCCAACAGGCACTCTGGAGTTGACTTTGAAGTTATTCACCTAAACTGTGACCATTTCTGTGTTTACCTACGCTATACATAAAATGCGACATCACTTTCCCATAGTAATAAGTCCTAGTCAACATTACAGTTCCCTGACATTTGTAGTCATGTAATGCAAAAGCACAAACAGAAAAATTTATTAGGAAGACTGATCTCGTTAAACACTGAGAGAAGTACTTTCATAATTCTCAAAAACTTCATGGCATCCAGAAATTTGCCAATTTTATGACAATAAATTAACTTTGGGAGTAGCATCAAAGTGCTAAACATGAAATCCTAAGTTTTTTACCCGTCTACAAAGAATGTTAATGTTTTGCGTGTCATATGCTATAAGCCCATGGCGAGATCCAGGAGCAACTTTTTAATAAGGGGGTTAGCTACAGGAAAGACTAGTGCTGTATGTATTCTAAGCAAAAATTCTTACTGTTGCTATTCATTTACATCTTCTTCCATTACAGACACAAGCAGAGATAGTGGTTCAGTTTTAAACAGATACTAATGTGAAGTGGTATGGCACACTGACTAGTCTACATTCAAGGCTAGCCTTTTCTAAAATGGAAAGAATACAAGTGACTGTGCAGTAATAAAAAAATAACAAAATTATGTTGTACAAACATATTGGCATTTTTTACTATTACACCCATCTCATTCCCAACTATTTTATATTGTTTAAGTAGGTCTCGACATTGTAAGAAATTTTTTATTGTTTAAGTAGGTCTCGACATTGTAAGACATTTTTTCCTGTACACAAATAGTCACAAAGGCGTCCTCCAGGAGATGATTATTCTCATTAACATTTTTCAAATCTCTTGCTGATTTCTTCCTTCTCCTATCTCCCATTAAAAATGTGCTCATACAAGTGAATGCTACATTAGGTCAACAAGGTTAATGTGCATGCATTTAAACCTGTTTTCTGAGTATCATTTTCTATCATTTATGGGACCACATAACTGAGTTGTGGTGGCTGGACCTGTCTTCAAAGTCATCGGTAGACTGGAAGTCATTTTACTGTGAAGTTACTGAAAAATGGTATCTAACCTAGAACAGAATGGTGGGGAAGGGACTGAGGTGGAAAAAGAGCCTGCCCCAGCATTTCCATATTAGAATTTAATCTACTTCTATGGTAGTTCTTGGATGGAGGTAATATGTGTTTTTCTTATACAGGGAGTCCTTGGTTTACAATGTCCTCGAGTTACGACATTTCAGAGTTACAATGCATCTCCTATAAATTATTTTGCTTCGTTTTTTATAATATGTGGCCCGCACTATGTCTCCCAAGCGTAAAGCAAATTCTTCTCATGGCCGTGCTTTGAAAAAAAACGGAAAGTCCTCACCATGGAAGTGAAATGCATGGAAAAGGGAGAAACTTTACTACTGCATTAGCATAGGTGCTTATTTAAGTGTGTAGACTTGCACTGAAATTCGGGTTACACAATATGTAAGGAACAGAATTCCGATTTAAGCCGATGGCCCCGTATTTTTTTATGGCTTGAAGAAATTTGACCTCCAAACTTGTCATGAACGACTAAGTTTTGGGATAGATTAAGGTAGGCTAGTTTAGGTTATTAGGAATACTTTCCGATGATTCAAAAGATCAGCTTACATCAAAACATATCAAATACCATATGAAAAACAAAAATTTTACTTTCAAAGGGAGACGAGTGTAATTATAAATAATTTACCAAGATATCCAGATACATTCTAAGCCAAGCAAAAAGAAGAAAAATCCTGACATTTAATTCTAAAGTGCCAAACTGCTTTGCTCTATTTTTTCCCAGTAATAATACCTCTAACTTCAGTATAAGCAACAGTAATTATTTGCAAATTTAAAGCCAAGAATGCCCATATTATTTCCTAATGCTCTACCAGTTAAAAATCCACCACAGCTACTGCCATTAACGAACACAGGAGACCTATGGGCCATCTTATACCCTGTCCAGTAAATTGTCTCCTTTGGAAACAAATAACCAAGCCAGAATCTTTGGTTTAACACTCAGAGCCAATTATATTTTTGAATGATACCATTCCATGAATAATTATGGCAAATGTTTACTTTCACACCCCATATAAGTAATTAAATTTTTCTCTATCTATAATTACACCCCAATCGGTTGGAGCTCATGAATTAAGGCTAGATGTCCTTCCGAAAGTAAAATTAGCTTTTTGTTATTTAATTACTTTATCTTAATAGGCTAAATTTGGGCGTTTATACAGTAACGTGATTCATATGAGTATTGATGGCGTTTCCTGACTCAACAACAGTTCCTCTCTGGTTTTCCTCCTGTCCAATAATTTTTAATAAATTTAACTGCGCCATTTTTACCAACGTAACAGTTTTCCAGGAGTGTGTGACACGAGCTTTAGACTTATAGGTCAGAGTTGGTATTTGACAGGTAATATATATATGACTTACGGAGGAGAACACATCACAAATCTTGACCTAAAATTAGTAATTAGGATCTTAACTGAAGGTGAACGAACCTGGTCAACCGAAGCAAAGCTAATCTAATACCCAAATAATTTCTTAGGATCTTTACATAACTGGGGGGGGGGGATTTTAAAATAAACCAGCTCTATTCTTAACTGGGAGGGTTGACTAACCTATTGAAACTGTTTTACTAACCCAGGGTGAGAAAGTATACATACACCGAAAATCAAGATATAACTGTGCGTATAGAGGGCATGTACACGCACACACACCCAAGCACAAATATATAACAAGTAACCTTGACAACCTTCCATTTAATAGAAACAAGCACACCATAAAACCTAGTTTAATCAATAAAAAGATAATTTTCTCCTCTGATCACATTTTTTTTCATCTCCGGAAGTCTCTTAACAATGCTTTTGATTAATAGAGAACATAAAATAACTCCTATAGCAATTACTTCGAGGGAAAAAAATTTGCCTTGAAAAGTCGTGTGGACAAATACGAGATAACCCTTATTATTCTTACCTATAGTAGATATAAACGTGGTATTAAAGGCATCATCTGAAAATCTGAAGAGAATGCATGTTTTCCCAACCCCCGAGTCACCAATTAAAAGTAATTTAAATAACAAATCGTAAGTCTTCTTAGCCATCTTTGGAAGGAAAACGACTCACTCTCTCTCTCAACCTTCGACTTTACCGACTCTTCTTTTTACCCTCAATGGCTTCCTTCCGTCACGATTCTCGGGAATTTATACCACAAGTATTTCTTCCTAGATGTCATCATATTAATGTATTTGACATTATCCGTGTCATTTGATAAGATGTAGAAGTCTATTCATCTCGTATTTGTCATTTCATATGACGTGGGTGTCACCTGGATGTCATATACAAAACGCTTTTAAACTCGTAAATATTTCACCATTTCTTTCATCATCTCCCTTGGGTGTTTATACCATAACTAGTTCATTTGATATGTAATGAACAAAATTATCCCCTTTATAACAGGGTGATCAAATTCAAGAACGCATAATATGCACCAGAAGGCAGTTCACTGCAATAACTCCTATTTGATCCTCGGGTCATCCTCTGTGTAAGTGGGGATGGGTCGTCTGTCGTGAGGTCCGAATGCCTTAACTTTTCTGCGTAAAAAGTGTTGGGAATTATCTGGAATCAGGTTTAAATATTTATAAACATTTTTAAACTCGTAATAAAAATTCAAGGTATAACATGATATAATTCAAGAATTTTGTGTCTTATTCTAAAAAAAAAAAAAGTTGTCCAAAAAAGGTGAATGGCCTGCTTTCCAGCTCTCGGCGGGGCGCTAGGATAGGTATCCAGACTCAACTCTCCATCTTAAATCTCTCTGTGTCCACCCCAAACTAAGAACTAATGGCATAATTTAAAACGTAAAAATGAAAAAGGAAACACTATTGGGAAATATATAATGCCATTATATATATATATATATATATATATATATATATATATATATATATATATATATATATATATATATATATATATATATATATATATATATATATATATATATATATATATATATATATATATATATATATATATATATATATATATATATATATATATATATATATATATATATATATATATATATATATATATATATTTATATATATATATATATATATATATATATATATATATATATATATATATATATATATATATATATATATATATATATATATATATATATATATATATATATTATATATATATATATATATATATATAAAGCTATAATTCCTGATTTTTCAGTGAACTTCAAAGGTGTTATTATATGTGGTCTGAATTTGTAAAACACTAATATTTATATAAGAAATACTATGAAATATATGTAAAATATTATTAATAATGTAACGAGTGCATTCAAATTAAAAATTTATTCGATGAAAACAGAAAATGAAGTCGAAGTTTCAGTGACAGGACAAGAAGTCATATATTTTTGTTCGAATTTTTTTTTTATGTTAAGGAAATTATTTCACAAAAGCACCATCGAAATAATATAATCAATCACCAAAAATAAGGATTTTGCATAAATGTAGCTTTTGAAGACTACAAATGGGACAGAAGACAATAAAGGATAATATTTTCCTTTAAATACATACAATAAAAACGAGACCTATTTTATTTATTATTGCTTTTATCAGAAGCGCTTCTTCTTATTATAGTTACAATTATAAAACGAGTTTCACTTTTCAACATGCAGTTGAGTTTTACATAATGAAAATAATAATAGCATGAGCAAAATTTCCAAGAAAAGAGCCTATTTGGTAACTATTAGAGGTGTGGTCTCGCCATTGCCAGTTAGTGAATTAATTAAAGAATTTTCCATATTGCTCTAAATTATTTTTATGCAAAGCATGACAAAAGCAAATGTAACAATTTACAAAATAAAGTCATAAGGGAGCGTTGTCGTTGTTATAATCTCGAAAAAAACATTCTTTTTCTTTCTCAAATGAAGTTTCTCAATTATTTCTGAGTCGCATCTTCTCTTATGATCTCATCGCTGACACTTGTTGGAGGATCACAGGAAAATAAAATGAAATAAATATAGACCATAGCGCGTAATTATTATTATTATTATTATTATTATTATTATTATTATTATTATAAGGCATTTTAGCTTTATTCAGGTTGGAAAAAGGAAAGAGGCGGGGGTAATGGCACCCATATGTGATACACACGCCAATTCAGCATGATAAGTACAGTTAGAAGGAAGGGAACAGTTGGTTATAGTAAAACACTCAGTTTCTGAATGGAAAAGTTAGTAGTGGAGCTCCACAGGCTTCAGTTTTAGGCCACTTTTGTTCCTTGTATATGTAAATGACCTACCAGAGTGTGCAAATTCATTTATGAATATGTTTGCAGATGAAGCAAAAATTTTGAAGAAAATAAGAGTCGAGTATAAAGATATAGAACTTCAGGGAGAGACCTAGCTAGTCTGCATGAATGGTCAGAAAAGTGGCTAATGAAATTCAATACTTCTATATGAAATTAAAAGAGAATGGGTACAAGTGCAAGAAGGCCAAAGCATGACTACTCAATAGCAGGATCAGAATTTCAAGAGACAGAATGAGAGATCTAAGAGTAAACATACTGGCAGATTTGTCTCCAGAAATGCATATAAATGGCATAGTGAGGGCAGCATATGCTTTCTTGGCAAATGTCAGGGTACTCTCCAGGCACATGAACAAGGAAATGTCCAGAAATATTTATGTAACCAATGTGAGGCCAAAGCTTGAATATGCAGTACCCCCTTTTCTGAATCCACACTTGAAAAAGCACATAGTCAAACTTGAAAATGTTCAAAGTCATGCCATGAAACTGGTGCCAGAAATACACAATCTCAGTTATGATGAGAGGCTGAGGGAATTAGACTTACCATCACTCGAAGCTAGAAAATTGAGGGGGGATATGGTGATGGCTTTTAAATTTCTTCTTGGTTATGACAGAATGGATAGGGATCGATATTTTTATATGGCTGGCACTAGAAGTAGAGGTCATAGTTTGAAGCTTCGTAAGAAAGCTTCTTTGCAATATGTAACAAAGTACTTTTTTGATGTAAAAGTAGTTGATAATTAGAATACGTTCAACGAAGAGGTAGTTAATGCTAACTCAATCCATAGTTTTAAGGACAAATATGATAAGTATGACTATGTACAAAATGGAAGTGACCAGAAGACGAAAAATTACGAGCTTGGGGTCCTTTCCCGTGAGCACAATAAGGTAATTCCAATTAGTAATTGCATAGCAATATGAGTGCGCGAAGCAAGGACAAAACAGTATTTTCATAAGCTAAGATTTCAATAATATTATGCAAATGAATTTGTTTCCCTACTGTTATCGAATCCCTTCCCTGTTGTAGGAGGAAACTAAAGAGGATAAGGAGACTAAAGCTCATTTCAAACTTTCTTTCAGTTTGTTTTATCCTATTTTCATATATATATATATATATATATATATATATATATATATATATATATATATATATATATATATATATATATATATATATATATATATATATATATATATATATATATATATATATATATATATATATATATATATATATATATATATATATATATATATATATATATATATATATATATATATATATATATATATATATATATATATATATATATATATATATATATATATATATATATATATATATATATATATATATATGCAGGTATGTATGTGTGTGTGTATATATATGAGAGCTGCTGGAAAGAATATAGTTATGGTGGAAAAATCATACAAACCCAAATTCATGTGAATTTTTTTCTTACTTTAATAACAGTTATTTTGTTCAAGATTACAGTTATCGACGTTTCCATAGTTACCAACAGATAAAGATCGATAAGTTCGCGTGACGTCATATCCCGTTGCAGGAGGTAGGCAACTGGTAGGCAACGAGTAAATATATATATATATATATATATATATATATATATATATATATATATATATATATATATATATATATATATATATATATATATATATATATATATATATATATATATATATATATATATACATGAATCCTATTTTACACCTACCGGGACTCAAGCCTAAGATACATAATTGCTGTGTCAAGGAGCTACCAACTACACCACAGATCTAAAAGAGAAACCAACCTCACAGTTTAACTGTTATACTAGGAATGAACGAATGGAGGCCTTCTATTTGAATACCTTTTTGCTCATATAACAGCCTATCCCAACTTCCCACATGGAATCGCCTTGACACAGTAATTATGTGTCTTAGGTCGAACCCCGGTGGGGATAAACTATAATTCATGATTTCATATATGTTTGTGTATTTATTTGAATATATATATATATATATATATATAAATATATATATATATATATATATATATATATATATATATATATATATATATATATATATATATATATATATATATATATATGATGAGGTAAGCCAAATCTTACAGGAAAGAGAGGGCTGGGCAGATTGCATATTCCTAGACTTCCAGAAAGCGTTTGACACTGTTCCACATGGGAGACTTATTAGGAAGCTGCAATCAATGGCTAGAATAGGTGGAAATGTTTTGGAATGGATAAAAACTTACTTAGAAGGAAGGGAACAGAGGGTTAGAGTAAGACACTCAGTGTCTGAATGGAGAAGAGTTAGTAGTGGAGTTCCACAGGGTTCAGTTTTAGGGCCACTTTTGTTCCTTGTATATGTAAATGACCTACCAGAGTCTGTAAATTTATTCATGAATATGTTTGCAGATGATGCAAAGATTGTGAAGAAAGTAAAAAACGAGAATAATGGTAGAGAACTTCAGGAGGATCTAAATAATCTGCATGAGTGGTCAGAAAAGTGGCTAATGAAATTCAATGCTTCAAAATGTAAGGTAATGAGAATGGGTACAAGTGCAAGAAGGCCCAAGCTTGACTACTCGGTGGCTGGAGTACAACTTCAAGAGACAGAAAATGAGAGAGATCTAGGAGTAAACATACTGGCAGATTTGTCTCCAGAAATACATATAAATGGCATAGTAAGGGCAGCATATGCATTCTTATCAAATGTAAGGGTAGCCTTCAGGCACATGGACAAGGAAATGCTCAGAAATATTTATGTAACCTATGTGAGGCTAAAACTCGAATATACAGCCCCCTTTTGGAATCCGCACTTGAAAAAGCACATAGCTAAGCTTGAAAAAGTTCAAAGACATGCCACGAAACTGGTGCCAGAAATACGCAATCTCAGTTATGATGAGAGGCTGAGGGAATTAGACTTACCATCACTCGAAGCTAGAAGAGTGAGGGGGGATATGGTGACAGTCTTTAAATTCCTTCATGGTTATGATAGAGTGGATAGGGATCGATATTTTGATATGGCTGGCTCTAGAACTAGAGGTCATAGTTTGAAGCTTCGTAAGAAAACTTCTTTGCAGGATGTAAGGAAATACTTTTTCAGTGTAAGAGTAGTTGATAATTGGAACTGGCTAAGCGAGGAGGTAGTTAATGCTATCTCAATCCATAGTTTTAAGGACAGGTATGATAAGTATCACTAAGTATAAAATGGAACTGATCAGGAGACGGGAAGATACGAGCTTTGGGCTCTTTCCCGTAAACACAATTAGGCAATCACAATTAGGTAATCACACACACAACATTCCATGGGAGAGAAAATGTAGGATTTTGATTATGAGAGATTTCAATCTTAGAGAAATATATTAGTTAAATCTTGACCCTCACAGTGGTGAGAACTCATTTGGGACAAAGTTCCTAGATTTCGTACAAAGGAATTTTCTGCAGCAACATATACTGGAACCAACGAGTGCCAGGGGTGGGGATGAGCCATTGCTGCTTTATCTAGTATTCACAGATAATTTGTTGGATATTGGAAAAATTGAGTATGAACCACCAATTGGAAAGAGTGACCACTGTGTGTTGTTGATAGAGTATATCATCGAAGAAGTTCTGCTTAGAGTAGAGGCACTGAGAACACGAAAAGAACTATCCGAAATGGAATTACAGCAAAATGAATGAGCTTTTTGAAGTTATTGAATGGAGGGCCTTATTTAACAACAAATCTGTACAAGAAATGTACATCTTTTGTGAGGAATATGAGAATATAGTAGATTGTTTCATACCTGTCATCAAAATAGGAATTATTCATGCCAGAGAGAAATGGTTCAATAATGAGGGCAAGAGAGCTAAGGAGTGGATAGACATATGCTGGAAATGGTATAGGAGGATAAAAAACTTAAATGCCTGGCAGATTTATAAAAGAGCAAGAAATGATTACCTAAGTAAAAGAAGATAGGCAAAGAGACACTATGAATCGGATATCACCAGGAAGGCTAAAAAATCCCAAACTTTTCCACAGCTTTATCAGAGGAAAACTGAAGGTAAAAGAACAGGTTTTAAATTTAAGAGAGCAGATGGAAGCATCACTGAGACGGATGAAGAAATCTGCGAAGAATTGAACAAGGAGATTCAGTCAGTATTTACAGTAAAAAATACCCCACCCCCTCAGATTGCAGAGTTAGAAGCTCATGGGCCAGCATTAGAGAACATCATCTTTTCAGCCACAGAAGTATGCAAAGCACTGATGGAGTTTGATGCCCATAATGCTGCATGTCCTGATGATATATTCCCTTATTTACTTAAAAAATGAGCTAATTCAATATCAGCGGAACTATGTATCATATTTAAAAAGTTCCTGGTGTCAGGGTAGATTCCAAGATGCTGGAAACAAGCGAACATGATGCCTATCTTCAAAAAGGGAAGGAGGGATATGGCTCTAACCAATAGACCTATTTCCTTGACCAGCATAATTTGCAAAGTTGTGGAGAAACTACTAAGGAAACACATCTCTCTTCACTTGTAATCCTCTAACTTTTTGTCAGTGAGACAACATGGCTTCATAGAAGGTAGATGATTAGTAACAAAATTACTAGAATTTTAAGATGAGGTAAGCTGAATCTTACAGGAAAGAAAGGGCTGGGCAGATTGCTTATTCCTAGACTTCCAGAAAGCATTTGACACTGTCCCACAAGCAAGACTTCTTAAGAAGCTGCAATCACTGGCAAGAATAGGTGGAAATGTCTTGGAATGGATAAAATCCTAAATACTAGGAAGGGAACTGAGGTTAAGAGTAAGGCACTCAGTGTCTGAATAGAGAAGACTTAGTAGTGGAGTTATACAGGGTTCAGTTTTAGGGCCACTTTTGTTCCTCGCATAACGAAAGGTCCCGAGATGACTCCACTATTGGCTTGAGGGCAGATACGCCTGGTGGTAGTAATGGTTCTGCCCTTAATCTTGCACCTCCCAATATATCTGCTTCTTTCACTCTTCACTAATCTAAAATTCGTGGGCTAAACTCTAATCTTTCGTCTGTGGAACAGCACTTGGGTACTTTCCTCCCTAATCTCCTCCTCCTATATGAAACCCAGCTGTCCATACATGCCTCCACTGACCCATTTCAAATCTCTCACTATAATCTGTATACTCGTTTTCGTTCCAAAGGTTGGGTCTGTGCCTACTATAACATTAACACTCCTACTTTGAGGCTCATGGACCTTGAATTTCCTGACTTTGATGTTCTCTGGCTAAAAGTCTATCTCTCCACAACCACTATCTTCCTTTGCTTCTGCTATTGTTCTCCATCCTAAACCGAGTTTGTATTTTTCTTTGAATATCTGTCCTCGTTCGATGAGTCCTTGCTATCTTCTCAACCACATGCCGAAGTTCTCTACATTGGAGACTTCAATGTACACCAGAGTGAGTGGGTTCATTCTTCTCATACTGATGTGGGAGGAAGTGAGGCCCTTGCTTTCTCTATTACTCATGATCTGGAGCAAATTATCAAACACACTACTCGTGTTCCTGATCGTCACGAATATGCAGCGAACACTTTTGACCTATTTTTTATTTCCAACCCTTCAAACTACTCTTATTCTGTGCTTTCCCCTCTTGGTAAATTGACCACACTATGATCTCATTCTCTTCAATTTTCGCTCCCCCTCCACCAATCCCTCCTACTCAGCGCCGCCTTTGGCACTTTGAGCATACCCAACATGAAAATTTGCGTAACTTTCTCTTTGACTTCCCGTGGGACGACTACTGCTTTCAGTCCCGCAACCCTGATTAGGTAGCTCCAAAAGTTGCCGAGATCATGACGGCGGGAATGGAGGCATACATCCCCTCTTCTACAAAAACTTTCTCTCCCCTTAAACCTTGGTTTGACCGTGCCTTCTACATGGCTATCCAGGCCTGGAATCAGGCACATCGATCTTACCAAGCCTCTCCTTCTGATTTAACTCGCTTTGCTTGTATTGTAGCTAGGAATCACTGTACTGCTCAGATTCGAAGGTCTAAGGCTTTCTTTATAAGAAGGAAAGTTGATGACCTTAACTCCTCTCCCACTGACAAATGCTGCTGGGCTTTAGCCAAAAACCTCTCCAAAATCTTCTGCAACCCAAGATTTTCCCCAGTCATTCATTCTGACGGTTCTGCAGCTTGCTCTCCCCCTGACAAAGCCACTCTCTTTGGCTCTCATTTTTCTGCCAACTCTTGTATAAACGATTCCAGTGCACCTGTTCCTCAATCTTTACTCCTCTCTAACCTTAAGCCCTCCCTTATACTTTCTTCACGCAAAGTTCATAAGGTTCTTCGCTCGCTAAAGACAAACAAGGCATCTAGTAATGATGGTATCCCTGCAAGGATCCTTAAGGAGTTTGCAGATGAACTGACTCCAGTGATTTGCCGTCTTTTTCACACTCTATTCCTTCAAACTACCGACCTATTGCCCTAAGCTCCTCTATTGCTAAAGTTTTCGAAACTTTGCTCAATGCTAATTTGTTGAAACGCCTTGAATCTAACTCACTTATCTCTGATCACCAGTACGGCCACTGCAAGGAAAGATCCACTGGTGATATCCTGTACTATCTTACTCACGCATGGTCACCTTCTCTGAGGAACTATGGTGAATCCTTTGTCGTCGCCCTTGATATCTCAAAGGCTTTTGACAGAGTCTGGCATAAGACTCTGTTGGCCAAATTCTTTGCCTATGGCTTTACCCCTCCTTTCTGTTCTCTGATCTCCAGTTTTCTTACTGACAGTTTTATATCGGTAGTTGTTGATGGAGGGACATCTAGCCCTTTCTCTGTTACCAGTGGTGTTCCACAGGGCTCTGTTCTATCACCTACTCTGTTCCTTCTCCTCATCAATGATCTTCTACAATCCCTATCATCCTCTCTTCTTCATGCCTTGGCTGATGATTCTACCCTTCACTTTTCCTTTGCATTTTCTTCACTACTGATTACTGATTACGAGTAGTATATCTGCTACTCGTAATCAGTCTCGTATCACTCTTTCTTGTACTCTCATCTCCGATTTACAGAGAGTATCTGAGTGGGACACTCAAAATTTAGTTAAATTCATGCCTCCAAGACACAGTTTCTGGTTATCTCTTTATCTTCTTCTCCTCCTGATAACCCTATTGTCCTCGAAACTAACGAAATTTCCCCTCTTAATTCTATCAACATATTAGGATTCCATATAGCTTTTAACTTGTCTTGGAGGAATCACATAATCCAAATTTCTAAATCTTCATCCAAAAAATTGGGGGTTTTGTTTAGTTTTCGTCATTACTTTTCCTCTTTACAGTTACTAAAAATTTATAAAGGTCTTATTCGTCCCTGCTTAGAATACTGCTCACACATCAGGGGTGCTTCTTCTTATTCTTATATCTTTGATAAAGTTGAATCTAAGGCAGTCAGGCTCATTAATGATCCTTCTCTTACTTCTAATCTGGATTCTCTCTCTCTTTGCAGCAAGGTATCTTCCCTTTCTCTTTTCTATCGCTACTACTTTCATCGCTGCTCTGATGAGTTGACGAGTTGCATCCCTCCCCCACTGCCGAGGCTTCATAACACTCGCCAAGCGGTCTCATCTCACAGGAACTGTGTGGAGATTTGTAGCTCGCGGATTGGTCGGTGCAGCGGCTGCTTCTTTCCATTGACCTCCAGACTCTGGATCTCTCTTCCTCCTTCTGTCTTTCCTAAGTCTTACGACCTGTCATGCTTGAAAAAGCAGATCTATCTTCATCTCAGGGCCTGGTCCTCCATATCTCTGGGTCCTCTGTACTTTGAGTTTTTTTTCTGTCTGTCGTTTTTCTTTGCATAACATTGCTTTATCTCTGCCTTGTCCTTAACCTTTTTCTTTTCCTTCATCATGGTATTTTCTCGTGCCCGGAGCTTTATTGATGAGGGCAATGTCTGCCTGTCCCGGTGTCACACTCTTAAAAAAAAAATATGCAATTGACCTAGAAGAGTCTGTAAATTCATTCATGAATATGTTTGCAGATGATGCAAAGATTGTGAAAAAAGTAAGACACGAGAACAATGGTAGGGAACTTCAGGAAGATCAACGTAGTTTGCATGAGTGGTCAGAAAAGTGGATAATAAAATTCAATACTTCAAAATGTAAGGTAATGAGAATGCGTAAAAGTGCAAGAAGACCCAAGCTTGACTAGTCAATGGAAGGAGTAGAACTTCAAGAGCCAAAGAATGAGAGAGATCTAGGAGTAAACATACTGGCCGATTTGCCTCCAGAAATGCATGTAAATGCCATACTAAGGACAGCATGTACTTTCTTTGCAAATTTAAGTGTAGCCTTCAGGCATATGGACAAGGAAATGTTCAGAAATATCTTTTAACCAATGTAAGGCCAAAGCTTGAATATGCATCCCCCCTTTTGGAATCCTCATTAAAAAAGCACGTAGTTAAGGTGGAAACTATTCAAAGACATGTCACGAAACTTGTGCCCAAAATACATGATCTCAGTTATGAAGAGAGGCTGAGGGAATTAGACTTACCATCACACGAAGCTATAAGAATGAGGGGGGATATGGTGACGGTTTTTAAATTCCTTCATGGTTGTGACAGAGTGGATAGGGATCGCTATTTTGATATACCTGGCACTAGAACTAGAGGTCATAGTTTGAAGCTTCTTAAGAAAACTTCTTTGCAGTACGTAAGGAAGTACTGCACTAACTCCTTGTTAGTGCTGACTCAATGTATAGTTTTAAGGACAAGTATGATAAGTATCACTGAATACAAAATAGAACCGACTAGAAGACAGGAAATTACGAACTAGGGAATCTTTTCCATAAGCACAATTAGATTATTATAATTAGGTAATTACACACACATGCACACAAACACTCACACACACACATAATTACAGAGACTAAGTTGAGTGAGGACATAAACAGTGTCACAGTTTTTACTAAGGGCTTCAGAATATTAAGGGTTGAAAGATCTGAGAGGACTGGTGGAGGGATAGCACTGCTCATAAGTAGAAGGATTCAAGTTGAAGAAGTAAACTTGGCTATAGAGAGTGAGTTCAAGGAATTTCTTGTTGCTCGCATAAATACTGGGTCAGAGAGCATTATAATAACTGTTGTATATATAACTCACCAAGGAACCAGAATAGGCTAGAAGTTTATAAGGAAAGTCATATAGGTACTATTGAAGTCATAAACTCAGTTTTTAACATGGCACGGGAATAAAAATGTAGGATTTTGATTATGGGAGATTTTAATCATAAAGAGATAGATTGGATAAATCTTGACCCACAAAGTGGTGAGGACTCATTCGGGGCAAGATTCCTAGATTGCGTACAAGGGAATTTCATACACCAACATGTAATGGAACCAACGAGGGCCAGGGGTGGGGATGAGCCATCACTACTTGATCTAGTATTCACAAATAATGTGTTGGATATTGAAAATATTGAGTATGAACCACCAATTGGAAAGAGTGACCACTGTGTGTTGTTGATGGAGTATATCACTGAAGATATTCTGCCTAAGTAGAGGCACTGTGGACATGAGGAGAAACTATCCGAAAGGAGATTACATCAAAATGAATGAGCTTTTTGCAGTTATTGACTGGAGAACCTTATTTTACAACAAATCTGTACAAGAAATGTATGACATCTTTTGTGAGAAATATGGGAAAATAGTAGATTGCTGCATACCTTTCACCAAAGTAGGTGTAATTCATGCCAGAGAGAAATGGTTCGATAATGAGTGTAAAGGAGCTAAGGAGTGGAGAGACAAATGCTGGAAAAGGTATAGGAGGAGAAAAAACATAAATGCCTGGCAAACCTACAAAAGAGCAAGAAATGACTACCTAAGTAAATGAAAAGAGGCAGAGAGAGACTATGGGAGGGACAATACCAGGAAGGCTAAATAAAATTCCAAGCTTTTCCACAGCTTTATCAGAGGAAAACTGAAGGTAAAAGAACAGGTTTTCAGGCTAAAGAGAGAGGATGGAAGCATCACTGAGACGGATGAAGAGATCTGCAAAGAATTGAACAAGGAGTGTCCGTCAGTATTTACAGTAGAAAATACCCCACCCCCTCAGATTGCAGAGATAGAAGCTCAAGGGCCGGTATTAGAGAACATCAACCTTTCAGCCGCGGAGGCATGCAAAGCGCTGATGGAGTTAGATGTTCATAAAGCTACAGGTCCTGATGACATATCCCCTCATGTACTTAAAAAATGCGCAAACTCAATATCAGTGGCACTAAGTATCATATTTAAAAAGTCACTGGAGTCAGGGGAGATTCCAAGATGCTGGAAACAAGCAAACGTGATGCCTATCTTCAAAAAGGGAAGGAGGGATACGGCTCTGAACTATAGACCAGTTTCCTTGATCAGCATAGTTTGCAAAGTTAAGGAGAAACTACTAAGGAAACATATCTCTCTTCACTTGAAATCCTTCAACTTTTTGTCAGTGAGGCAACATGGCTTCAGAGAAGGTAGATCAACAGTAACAAACTTATTAGAATTTTATGATGAGGTAAGCCGAATCTTACAGGAAAGAGAGGGCTGGGCAGAATGCATATTCCTAGACTTCCAGAAAGTGTTTGACACTGTTCCACATGGGAGACTTATTAGGAAGCTGCAAGCAATGGCTAGACTAGGTGGAAATGTTTTGGGATGGATAAAAACTTACTTAGAAGGAAGGGAACAGGGGGTTAGAGTAAGACACTCAGTGTCTGAATGGAGAAGAGTTAGTAGTGGAGTTCCACAGGGTTCAGTTTCAGGGCCACTTTTGTTCCTTGTATATGTAAATGACCTACCGGAGTCTGTAAATTCATTCATGAATATATTTGCAGATGATGCAAAGATTGTGAAGAAAGTAGGAAACGAGAACAATGGTAGAGAACTTCAGGAAGATCTAAATAGTCTGCACGAGTGGTCAGAAAAGTGGCTAATGAAATTCAGTGCTTCAAAATGTAAGGTAATGAGAATGGGTACAAGTGCAAGAAGGCCCAAACTTGACTACTAGGTGGCTGGAGTACAACTTCAAGAGACAGAAAATGAGAGAGATCTACGAGTAAACATACTAGCAGATTTGTCTCAGAAATACATATAAATGGCATAGTAAGGGCAGCATATGCATTCTTATCAAATATAAGGGTACATGGACAAGGAAATGTTCAGAAATATTTATGTAACCTATGTGAGGCCAAAACTCGAATATGCAGCCCCTTTTGGAATCCGCACTTGAAAAAGCACATTGCCAAGCTTGAAAAGTTCAAAGACATGCCACGAAACTGGTGCCAGAAATACGTAATCTCAGTTATGATGAGAGGCTGAGAGAATTAGACTTACCATCACTCGAAGCTAGAAGATTGAGAGGGGATATGATGACAGTCTTTAAATTCCTTCATGGTTATGATAGAGTGGATAGGGATCGATATTTTGATATGGCAGGCTCTAGAACTAGAGGTCATAGTTTTAAGCTTCGTTAGAAAACTTCTTTGCAGGATGTAAGGAAATACGTTTTCAGTGTAAGAGTAGTTGATAATTGGAATTCGCTAAGCGAGGAGGTAGTTAATGCTATCTCAATCAGTAGTTTTATGGACAGGTATGATAAGTATCACTAAGCAATATATATAATAATAATAATAAATCTTTATTTCCAAAGTACATTGGGTATTCAAATAAGATGCATATATATTCCAGATAGACATCTGTGGTGTACGATATAGACATACTAAAACAAACAAATCATGAAGATGAGT
>JAXCGZ010017586.1:2500-53196 GCA_037179515.1 Halocaridina rubra | reverse complement strand
TAATCACACACACACACACACACACACACACACACACACACACACACACACACACACACACACACACATATATATATATATATATATATATATATATATATATATATATATATATATATATATATATATATATATATATATATATATATATATATATATATATATATATATATATATATATATATATATATATATATATATATATATATATATATATATATATATATATATATATATATATATATATATATATATATATATATATATATATATATATATATATATATATATATATATTATATATATATATATATATATATATATATATATATATATATATATATATATATATATATATATATATATATATATATATATATATATATATATATATATATATATATATATATATATATATATATATATATATATATATATATATATATATATATATATATATATATATATATATATATATATATATATATATATATATATATATATATATATATATATATATATATATATATATATATATATATATATATATATATATATATATATGCCTTTGACTCGAAAGGTGACAGACCCATGATTGAGCCTTCTGTGGAGCGTTATGAAGGGCATCCATCCTTAATTCCCCATCTTTATTCTGCCTGTGACCACCTCCATATTTCATTGGAACTAATTATGATCTAAAACAGTGCAAAAAATAAAGTGCTCTACTTTTTTACTAGAAAATATGCAAAAAGACAAGAATTCCGTTGTTGCCCTATTCGATTAGGGTGTGTAAACACAGGCAGGTTAGAGCTGGGGAACTGAGGTTAGATGCCCTTATTAACGAGTAAACCATGAGCCTCCATCACAGATTGCATATGACTTCAAGTTCAAGGTATATACAGTATTACAGTAACCAAATTGCATTTAATTTCTCTATTGTAATTTAAGACATAACACCACAATCAGTGGCTACACAGACATACTAACATCCAACTCTGGAAATCAGGCTTAAAAACAGTTGCCATGTCAGAAGTAGTCTTGGGCAATCTTTCATGACAAAATAGTTATATATTCCAATTTGTTATTCCAGTGACATAATTGGAAAGATATGGGACAGAAACACATGGAGAACACTGGCCAGAAACATCGACCCCACATAAAAGTGGGAAAAGATGTAGATGAAGAAGAGGTGATATACTTGGAAAAAAAAGACAGAAGGGGTGTCTTTTTGTCATCTTTTGACCGTCGCTAAGTCAGTAAGGATAAGAACTGTATTTATGGAAATAGAAGGTCTATATATCTGACTTCAGTCATCTGATATTAATCATTGTAATGTGTTTTTATTTTACAGTTATTTTTAGTAATGGCTTTCAGATATGAATGCAATACTGAAATTGAAGCTGAACTTTAATACACTATAGAAAAAACCTTCTCTTCCTCTCCAGCAATTGATCTTAGGTCAAATGATCAGAGAACCAAAGTCACCGTCCTGACATACATTCATATACAATGGCCACAGTCCCGCTTGTAAGAGGGATGGGTGAGTCAAGGCATATATATTCACAAGCAGCAAATACTCCTCTTAGCTCCTCTGGGGATACGGAGCTGCCACAATCACCCCCCACAATGGGCATAAATCCAAGAACAAAATGAAATGCAGCTGAAAACTCTAGTTTTTTAATGTATGCATAAAAGTCAAGAACTTTATAACGTGCCCGCATATAACTTTCCGCGTTTTTTGCTGTGTGCTTAACATTCATAATGCAAACTAAACCTATTTTCAGTGTGTTTTTCTCTCAACACATTTAAAAGATATTTTAAGTATTAGCAAAGGTAGATATTACTATAGCCCCATTAATTACAAAGATTTTTTTAATTTTATTGTATATTAAATAATTATAACAGAAATAACATTAAAAACAAGAGCTGAAGAGAATATATCAATATGTCAAAATTTACATTGTAATTCACAAATAGATTCCAGTGTATGTCTTTTGGACTTAAATAGGTTTGGCCATGACAGCTCAATATTAATTCTTCCTTTCGGTCACGAATCTCTTCCTATACCTACATGTACACTGAACATTCTGGCGAATTCGTCACACATCACTCCATATACCTTCACATCTGACAAGTTACATCGCGTTGTGTTAATATTTACTCATAAAATTAAACGAGAATTCAATTCAATACTTTTATTCATTATTAATGAAGCAAAAGAGTTAAGACTCTCTTAATCCCAGTATCCACTAATCGTTTATAGTTGTTTTAGTTATTGGGACATACAATAAGCTATAAAGTAGGTGAGCAAGCCACATTTAACTCAATATAGGTCTCAATCCCAGATCAATGGAATGGATTAGTTTCAGGAAGGGTATCTAGCCATAAAACTTGAAGCCAACACTATTGTTAGTCTCCAAGTGCCTAATGAGAGATTTTCTCAATAACATAAAATAATTTCTATTGGTTTAAGTGTTTACACATAAGCCTATTTTGTACATAACAATTTCTAATATTAAAATACTGCTTCCAATACTTTTATTTGCAATTGTATTGATAAAAAAAAAACATTCTGTGAGTCCATCATCTTCATAATGACTTAGGAAAGACATAACTCAGGTGTTCACATAATGTAAAATAAACACAAATTACTTCTATATACTGTTGGAATGTCGCGAAAAAGAAAGTTTTATGACACCATATCTTATGAGGGCTGCGGCAGCTCAGTGGTAGAATGCATGAGTCAGGAAGTCACTAACGTGGGTTCAATTACACTGCGGGGCATTAAAGAGGGCATCCAGCCTTAATCACCAGGTCCAACATATGTGTTCACCCTCATTTGTGTGGGGAATAATTATATACATAAATAGTGCAATAAATGACACCATATTTTGTTGAAGCCACTAGGGTGGCCCCAACTGAAAACAAAGAGAAAGTAAGAGACACACTCATTACAAATATCACATTAACATCCCCCTTACAGTGTTGTAATATATCTCATACAGATACATTGGCTGCAGTTCCTTTTGTAAGGATGCTGGCCAAGTCAGAGCACATATTCCCCAGACGCTAATATACCTAGATCACTTTACGCCTCCTTGGGGATAAGGGGTTGCCACAATTCCCTCTCTAGCCACCATTCTTGGGTCATCCACAGAGTAAGTGGGCAAGGTTCTTCTGCCGTGGTGCCTGACAGCTGCAACTGGTTTATCTACACGGCTACATCTCATGGCAACCTTCTCCCACACCTACCCATCCCAGATTACAGTTCTAGCAGGTGTGAGAAATACCTTTGGCCCACATCCCCTATACACAATTATTCTTTGCCCAGAGGGATCTTTTGTGCCGAGTATGATACGAGGAAAAGAATCACTTTCGCTTTATTTAGGCACCATTAAGGGGGTGGAGAAAGATTAGAGCTGGGGAATTATGGTTGGAAGCGCTTCATAACAACCTACAATATGCTCGATTGTTGAACCTGTCACATCCCTAGTCTAGTATTCTAGCCACTATGCTACCGCAGTCCCGCTGTCTTGCAGAATACTGCTATAGGCAAATATATTTCTCCCTGAATCAGAAACATACATATTTATTTGTGAAACACATCGTAAACTATGATTAACATACTATGCAAAAATTTATACAGTATGTATTTCACCATAAATTAATTCAGTGTCATAATTTATGTATATTTCTTTGCAAATATATCAACAACTATAGATCAAATAGACATTCTTCTATTGATAAGTATAATCACAAATAATATGTATTTATATGTACCTATATACAAAGGCCGTGATTACCCTTGTACGGAAGGGGACCGAGTCAGAGGACACACCCAGTACCCCTTTCCACATATCTTAACACATTTGATAAACTAACCAAACCTAATCTAACCTAACTTACCTCATTACAGTAATAAAACAATAGATCTCTCTCTCTCTCTATACATATACAAAAACCATTTCCCCCCTTACGAGGGGGATGACTAAATCAAAGCAAAGAACTTTGACTCTTTGTGGGTAGGAACGACAAAGGGATAGATCAGGGATACTGTCAGATACTTTGAAGAAGAAGATAAGTTCTGTTTCCTCAGTGAGTAATTCCTCACTATTATAATCTTTAATCTCTCAAGTCTCTTCAAAATCCGGCTTTTTGTAGTTCCCGTAGCTGAGATCCTAACTTTTCTCCTTTGAATTTTCTTAGGTGGGTTTCCTGAAGTACAAATATTATTATAATTATAAATATCAATATCATCATTATCATTATCGTCATCATCAATATCATTATCATTAGCATCATCAATATTATTATCATTATCCTATTGCCCAAGGCAGGGCAATAGGAAGGGCATCCGCCTTAGTTCCCCAGCTTCAATCTGTCTGCATCCATCCAAAAATGGGGTCATTGTGACACATAAAACGAAAAAAAATAAAAGGGATGTGTATTACTCACGATGCGTTTTTCCATATATTTGCCTAAAAATGAATCCACGTCTATCTGCTTCTGTAAAAAATCATCAGCAATTTCTTCACTCTCCTCTTCGGATTGCACGGCGAATATGAGTAAACTCTCCTGGAAAAAATATTAAACGTCGTGTAAGAATCAACGAATAAAGAAACTACGTCTTCGTTTGCCATTTCGTGCGTCACTATTAACCTCCATTATATGGGTAAAAACAGACAGTTTGGAGTTGGGGAACGACGGCTGGATGCCCTTCCTAATTGGTCTTGCCACGTAAAGTTAAATAGCCTTGTAAATGGTTAGGTGGGTTGGGTTAGGGTATATTAGGTTTGGTTAGGTGACTTTCCTTGTAAATATGAATAGATCTAGAGCACTCTGGGGGTTACTTTACAAGTTCCTTGTTTTTCTTCCACTTCAAGAGTCTATTAAAGAAAAAAATTATTCTAACAATAGCAAAGATGTAATCAACTTGTCTGCATCCATCCCCATTTAAATGGAGACTAATTGTGACATAAAATGGCAAACAAAAACAACAACCTAAATGGAGACTAATTGTGACATAAAATGGCAAACAAAAACAACAACCCAAATAGATTGTCAAATACATAAGATGTAAATGAGAATACAACTCACTGTCCCACTAAATGTAGTTTGTAAAAGTCACTATGACTCCCCAATTAAACGAGGATAGACACAGACATGTTGAAGTTGAGGACTTAGTTTGGATGCCTTTCCTAATGCCCTGTGGTGAGCTCAATCACTAGACTGTCATGCCAGAAGTTGAGGGCTCTATCCACTGTGCTACTGCAAGGGTTAAAAATTGTAATCTATTAACTCCTAAAATTGTCTTATACCTGTATGCTAGACGGTGCCAATTTTTCCGACGTCTGCTGCTGCCTAAGAGTCAGATCGTCAAAACTGGCTCGTAGTGCCGTCAATTCCTCCACCTTCTGAATCGTCGCGTCGCGGGCAAGTTCGTAATCGACACTACGTTCTAAAGTGGCTTCTGCAACAATGGAAATACATGACACAAACATATACAGACATGTTTTGAGAATACAAGTGCATTCCAGTTCTGTGAAGTCTGTTTAGCTTCTAGTGACTGAGTGTGCTTTGACTCAGCCACCCCCTTATTATATATTTCTCTTAACATGATGCCATATCCTGCTGAAGTCAGCTGGGTGGTCACAAATACAGATAGGTTGGAGCTGGGAAATGAAGGCTGGATAGAAGGGTAGAATTCCTTTAGCTACACCACTGGGGATATATTCTCTGATCAATTTTAAGTCACGGACTCTCTTTTCTAGCAAGGGCTAGGGCAGTGCCGTCATTTACGAGGACTGTTGTTTTTGGTAACTGTGACCATTACCTTAAGTGAATGCCCCAACTTCAGACCTTGGCGGGCGGCAAGCCATCGACGTGACGAATCAAAGTCACGCACACTATCAACCCAGCCACAGAAACAGTCCCAACTAATACCAGGGCTGATGCTATAGGTATTTTACTTTATTATTAGGATCTTGTAAAGATAAGTAACCCTTAGAACCCCATGATCTTGTAAAGATAAGTAACCCTCAGAATTTTATTATCTTGTAAAGATAAGTAACCCTCAGAATTCTATGATTTTGTAAAGATAAGTAACCCTCAGAACCTCATGATATTGTAAAGATAAGTAACCCTCGGAACCCCATGATCTTGTAAAGATAAGTAAACCTCAGAACCCCATGATCTTGTAAAGATAAATAACCCTCAGAATCCCTTGATCTTGTAAAGATAAGTAATCCTCAGAATCCCATGTAAAGATAATTACTCCATAAACCATTAATTTAGATTAGGTGATTTGCTTTGTAAACAAGACTACGCTTAGAGAACCCTGGGGTTACTCTACTTTATAAGGTCCTTTATATGTACAAAATACTTATGTTATTGTATTAACTGCTAAAATCAGAATTGGTTAAGTCAAAGGATGTTCTTATTAAACCCCTATTATAAACAGTGTACAACTTTATTCTAATAACGTATTAATATAAAAATGTTCAATAATATGGTATGATACTAGAGATGCAGATCTCTTAGTAAATGATCAAACAAGCTTTAGTAACAGTTAACAAACATACGTATACAATGACCGTAATCTACCTTACAATAGGGGTGGCTGAGTCAAGGCACATACATTTGCCAGAAGCTAATAAGCTTTATCGCTCCTCTTAGCTCCTTGGGTATAAAGGGCTGCTATATTTCCCTCCAAGCACCCTAATAGGGTCACATACTGGTTAAGTGGGCAAACATCTTTTTCCATGAAGCTTGACTATAGTTTATTAGAAAAATATAAAAGAAAAGCACAAATACAGTATTAACCATTGTATACTTACTTGCCAACGCTTCATTCTGCACGACCAACTGGTCGCACTGATTTTTTATTGCGGTTAGCGGGGGAAGTCCGCTCACAAATTCGGTTAATTTATCCTCGCACGCCAGCAGGTCTTCTAGATCTTCCCGGCTGAGGGAGGCTACCTCTGGCAAAACACCAACTGCAATGGAACGTATATATACTTATTATCTTCTTACATCTGAAGAGTCACAACACTCCCTATCTGTTTCTCTTTGCTTTATATCTTTTTTGTGTTTAGGCCCTATGAGGGTAATTTCTTTCGCCACTCTTAGTGTCACATTCACATATAAAAAAATTGCTTAAATTAATGGGGACTACAGTAGTGCAGCGGTTAGAGCACTCAGCTAGGGAAGTGACAAACAAGTTTTCAAGCCTACTGTGGGATAAAGGGCATCCAGCCGTAATTCCCTATCTCCAAACTGACTGTGTCCAACCCATTAGAGTGGGGATTAATAGTGATATTTAAAATGGCAAATTAAAAAATTTAATCCTTCTATGAATTTTATAAAAAATACACTATTTCAACCAATAACAATAAATTAAGATAACTAAATACAGTCTTTTATCAAAATATTATATACAGTATATGTTGTTATATAAACAGTGAACAAGTATAATAAAATTATATTTATATCAGTAATGTACTTTATATTACCAATTTTTTTATCCAGTTTGAACTATTACACAATAATGTAATGGAAGGGTACCGCGGTAGCAAAGTGGTTATACGAAAGGCTAGGGAAGTGTCAAACCCATATTCGAGCCACCACGGGGTGCTAAGGGTGGATGGATTCGGTTTTACGTCACGAACTCCCTTTTCTACTAAGGGCTAGGACGGTTGCCTTCTTACGAAGGACTTGTTTTGGCAGATGTAATCGTTACCCTGAGTGTATGCCCTTACTAACCTCAGTCCGTGACGGGGTGCGAACCCTCGACCTGCCGCCTCAGAGTTGCAGACGCTACCATTTTGCCACGGAGACTACTGGGGTGTTAAGGGTATCAAGCCTTAATTCCCAATCTCCAACCTGTCTCTGTCCACCACCATAATTGGGATTAATTGTGACAAATAAAAAAATGGCAAAACAAACACATTAATGTAATGTAAGGCCAGACACGACACTGCTTTCTATGTTTCAAAAGTTCTTCGTCCACTCTGCATCCTCAAACAAGGCTAATATTGTCACATTCTAGCCTGTCAGCTACACAGAAAGCACCAACTGTAACAACTAACTCACCTTGTGATGTATGCGCAACTGGGATGTAGGAATGTGGGGAGCCAGCCGTGGGATCCATGACGCTGACCAAGCAGCCTGAAAATCAATAATGCCTTTCAAGATAAAGCATACATATATATGCAGTGGCCGCATTCCCCTTTGCAAGGGGAGTGGCTGAATCAGAGCATATATTCATTGGAAGCTACTAGATTTTTCTTGTTTATACTGATATCATTATTACATGTGTAAACAAGGTAAATCTACTACAGAAAAACATATTTTGACTGAATATGTGGCTGTCTGTAATTGGTTTATTAGACAAGAGTAGAAGACAAGAAAATGAAGTTTTCCTTTAACTTGACTGTGTGCATTATGAGTTTAACATGAATTAATGTAGGAATTTACAGAAGTTTCAATTTTCCACTCCCAGTTATGGCTTTCACCTGTCAGTGGGATCAATCCAACAGTTGATCCTTGCGAAAGTGTGGCTTGGAAATTAAGACAAGATGCCACTTTCTTATTGTCTCACATACGAGCAGAGTATTACAAGAATAGTTTATACAATATCTGACTTTTAATGCTTAATTTCTTTCTTAAATTTTTTTTACAGATTCGGCAAAATAAAATGTTTTCAAGTACAAATGACTATTTAAAATAAGGTAAGTAACCTGCATGCATTTATTACAAGACAACCAACTGTGATCGGTTTTACGTTACGGACTCCCTTTTCTACTGAGGGCTAGGACGATGTCTTCTCGAGAGGGGCTTTGATTTTGGCAAGTGCAACTGTTACCCTGAGTGAATGCTCACTCTATCCTCAGACCATGGTGGGCCACGAACCCTCGATCTAACAAATCAGAGTCTTGAGCATTACCATTCAGCCACCACCAACTAATGACAATATATTTTATGTTAAAATAGTCATTTAAGTGCATGTGTTAATTAGCCTACTAAGAACAGGATAAATGCTGCAGTTATTGTTGCTTGACTTTGGGTTACTATTAATCCCTATTTATATGGGGATGGACACCAAGAAGTTAGTTCGGTTAGTTTAAGTACTTTGGTTAGGTTAAGTAATTTGGTTAGGTTTGTTCTCAAAATCGAGAATAATGCGGACAGAGGGTTCAGAAACATTAAAAATAGAAAGTGCATTTGTCCCAACAACTTTCCCGTCAACACAATTAGGTAATCACAGTGTACTATAAACCAAACTTGCACATTTCCAGACAAACTTAAACCAAAAGATTCCCTATTTTTCTTGCAAATTATATATTCAAATGGTTCAAAGTAATGAAAGTTAAGCTAGATAGAAAGTTCAAAAATAACGAAAAGACACAGCAAGTGCCTTACAGTCACCTGTATAGCTGGCAGTCTGTCACGCAATCCCGTGATTGTTATTGTTTTGCTCTGGACAAAGTTGGAATAAGAATTGTGCCCAGCCTTTATATCGGCACTTATATATTTTTATGTTAAATACTTAACTGGCTTGGTTAGGTTAGATTATTATTATTATTATTATTATTATTATTATTATTATTATTATTATTATTATTATGTCACGTAAAAGATATTAGAGACAATATTTGGGTATCTAGAGATTAAGATGGCTAGTTTTTTGTACTTGGTTTCGAATTGAAATTTGGTTTTGTACAGAGAGAGAGAGAGAGAGAGAGAGAGAGAGAGAGAGAGAGAGAGAGAGAGAGAGAGAGAGAGAGAGAGAGAGAGAGAGAGAGAGAGAGAGAGAGAGAGAGAGAGAGAACGACATACATAAGTTTGGGTATATATACGTACACATAAATACATATGCATCGAGACACATAATTTAATAGATAGGTAGATAGACAGAGAACTTGAGACCAAAATGCATAGGTAAGATAGATAGCTATATACAGAAATATAGATATATAGAGAATCTCAGATCTACTATCACCTGAGCTAATGTTGACCTTTAACCTTTTGAGAGACAACATGGAGACAGATTGTCATTTCGTAAGTGTGTGTGTGTGTGATTACCTAATTGTGATTACCTAGTTGTGTTTACGGGAAAGAGCCCAAAGCTCGTATCTTCCCGTCTCCTGATCGGTTCCATTTTATACTTAGTGATACTTATCATACCTGTAATTAAAACTATGGATTGAGATAGCATTAACTACCTCCTCGCTTAGCCAATTCCAATTATCAAGTACTCTTACACTGAAAAAGTATTTCCTTACATCCTGCAAAGAAGTTTTCTTACGAAGCTTCAAACTATGACCTCTAGTTCTAGAGCCAGCCATATCAAAATATCGATCCCTATCCACTCTATCATAACCATGAAGGAATTTAAAGACTGTCACCATACCCCCCCCCCCTCAATCTTCTAGCTTCGAATGATGGTGTGTGTGTGTGTGTGTGTGTGTGTGTGTGTTGTGCCTGGCACTTAACAAACATCCGGTGATGACTCTTAGATTACATATTATGATGCCATATTTGTATTATAATGCAAGAGTTGATAAATGTTTGTGTGTTATTTTAACTGTTTGTGAAAAGGTTAACTGTATGTGGTGTTTAGAGTGTCTGTTCTTTTAATTTGTGTGTGTTTGTTTAACTACTTGTTATTATAACTGTCTTTGTGAGTTAGGTTAAACGTTTGTGTGTTAATTTTACTCTTATTATACCTGTCTTTGTGATTTAGGTTAAACGTTTGTGTGTTAATTTTACTGTTTGTGTGAGTGTGAGTGGAACTGTGGGAGTGTGTGTGTGAATTTTACTGTTTGTGTGTGTGTGTTGGGAGTGGGGGGAACTGTATGTGTGTTAATTTTACTGTTTGTGTGTTAGTGAGGAGGGCTGTGTGTGTGTGTAGGGATTTTACGTGTGTGTGTGTGTTGGAATTGTGGGGAGCCGTCTATGTGGTATTTTAATTGTCAGTGTTATTTTAAAAGTCCTTTTGTTACTTAACTGTCTGTTTTTATTTATCAGAATGTTTCTTAGTTATCTGACTGTTTGTTATTTTAATTATCTGTGTGTTAATTTAACTTAGTATGTGTCAGTTTAATTGTCTGAGTGATAGTTTGTCTAGTTTTTTAACCATTACTATGACCATATGACTGACTTTGTTAGTGTTTTATCATTATGTACCCTTGTGTTTCCGTTTTATATACATGACTATATATTTGTATATCTATTACAAAAGGTATGTTATTGCAATACTTGCATGTCTGTCTAATCATGTGCCTGCTCTCTGTCAGCCTGTCTATCTTTCTGTCTATTTACCTATATATATATATATATATATATATATATATATATATATATATATATATATATATATATATATATATATATATATATATATATATATATATATATATATATATATATATATATATATATATATATATTATATATATATATATTATATATATATATATATATATTACGTCTATGTAAGATATCCCTGGAGATGCAGTCATTGTGACGTCATTCCTCTTCGACGAGCTGTCACAGACTGAAGAGGCTACATCATCAAGAGAAATATTAATAGTCGTGTTTTGTTTAAGGTATGACGCCATATGCAAAAATAAATAGAGGTTGGTTAGGTTACAAAGAGTAAATATATAAATATATGCATATATGTATATCGTGGTCGAGTCAAGCCGACACCTACGACTCTGAAGTCATTAATTTGTGTATTTATCAAATCATTCATGCCAATTGGCCGAGTTGAGTCACGCAGAGTCAAGACTCGATACCGCTCAGTTTGACTGAACGCAGTTAAGTACTTCTGTGCTAAGACTTTTCAAGATGTGGAGGAAGGAGGAGGGATTCCTCATTCCCTCCGCCTTCATACTCCCCCCGGAGGATATACATATCTCTCCCTCCCCCGATGCCCCTCCCAAGTCCTTGGCACTGTAAGACTAAGCTCTGGCACTTCAGATATTCGACAGGATGGCACTGTCCTTTCTTCATCTTGGTTTAGTGTGTTAGTCATATTCGTGGCGTGCCGAAGGACGTTTGGCTGTTGGGAAATTTTGTGTGTGGCAATGTGATTTTTGTTTTATTTATTGTTTGTTTGTTAGTCTTCATATTCTTCTTCTAGTAAGTGCTGGGCAAGAAACTTGGTCTGTCGTAAGGTCGTGCTTAAACTGGTCAAAAGAATATCATTTAGGTAGTAGGGACATACTTCAAAGAAGTTTTTGTTTTGTTTATTTTTTGTTTTTCGTCTTCTTCTTCTTACATGTTCAGGACACGAAGTTTGGTCAAAGGTCCTTATCTAAATTGTTCAAAGTTGTGCATTATAAGAAGAAAATACTAATGGTAACAACTACGAGTATACTTAAGAAGTCTCATTTTTAATCCCCATTCGAATGAGGGTGGACGCAGACTGCAAATCTTCCTGTATGTGCAGAACCCGAAGCTTGCTCTACATAGAGATACCACCTTATCTTTTCCAGTTAAAATTATGTACAGTAATTAGTTAGGAAACACTGCTCTCTAATAAGTGAAATTTATTTTTTTTTAAATGTCATGAGATTTGGGAATTTAGACTAGAATTCTCAGCTAGAATGAACGGATCTCATGAAGAATTGGGACCTGGCTTTTATCAGTGGTTAGGTTAGGCTAGGTTAAAATTCAAGCTTGGTCTTTATCAACAGCGACCATTTTAATATTATGGACCACAACTTTACCTCATTTGAAGAATGAGAACCTTTAAAACTTTCAGGTGCCAAATCTTCATGAAATCTAAAAAATGGTTATCTTTGTTCATAATTACAGGAAGATGTAAGACTCTTTGTGGCCTCATGTAAAATATGTTAATTTCCATTTTCGGAAAATCGGAAACAGAAAAATTACTCAGAAAAGACTTACTGGCAACTCATAAAAATAATCACAATGTGGCAACTCAAAAATCGAGAAAAAGAGTAGCTTGCAACTCATGTCAATGAAATAAAGACCTTAAATAAGACGATATAAACATTTATGCGTGAAATACTTACAAAAATCAACAAAATGGCTCAAAGTCTACATATTACAAACTCATCAACAAATCCTTCAAAGGCAAAAAATATAAAAAATATACCAACAGTAAAAGACTCATTGGAAACTCAAATTTTGGAAAATCGTGTGAGACCCAGAAATTCCTTGGAAGCACCACAGATCCTTCCTGCGATAGGGCGACGAAGACCGAGATTCGAAACCCACACAGTCTTGTCTTCACAAAGAAAATGGGCATGGGCTGTGTTTATATTGCTGCTAGGGGCCTTGCCCCCTCCTTCGTCAGGGTACAGTCAGGACGAGGAATTGCGCTTGAGGGTAGAGAGTCATACACAATCTCTTATGAACATGAGTCGATATCTCAGACAAACTGATCAATTCTGGAAGTGGTTTCAAACCAACGAGAAGTAGGTAGATGTGTTTTATACTCTAATAATAATAATAATAATAATAATAATAATAATAATAATAATAATAATAATATAATAATAATCTATCTATCTATCTATATACATGAGCCATTTTCCCCATATAAGGGGATTGGCTGAGTCAAGGCAATATACTCTGACTCTTTGGGAAGAGAAAATACAGAGGAATGGATTCCAAGTCCCCTCGCTTCGTCCCATTAAGTCGACTGTTACGACACGCAGGGGAGCACGGAGGAAGTATTCAAGCCCTCCTCCCTATCATAATAATAATATTATTATTATCATTATTACTGTTTTGCAATATATATCTCACCAAACCTCAAATATATATTTTACACTTTTGCAATATAACAATGACTATTCAGAACCGAATATAATGTTTCAAATATCGAAAGTGCACTTGCTTGAAGTGGTCTGTATAATGTTTCATTCTTGTGATTATGATGATATTTCTACTGTTGCTGCTTACTTTTCTTCTTCTTCTTATTATTATTATTATTATTATTATTATTATTATTATTATTATTATTATTATTATTATTATTATTACTGCTCTTCTTCTCTTCCTCCTCTCCTTCCTTCTTCTCACCTTCCTCCCCCTCCTCCTCTTCTTATTCTCCTCCTCCTCTTCCTTCTCCTCATCCTTCTTTCTTCTTCTTCTTCTTCTTCTTCAGCTGAAGAGGGAAGACACTTGAGGATGGACGTGTTGGGTTTCAACTGCGCCTCCCAACAGTCACCATCGTTCTCTGTAATCCGAAGATGTTTTTCTAGTAACTCTTTGTTTTATTATTATATATTATTACAACTTCTATTCTTATATTTCTTCACAATTTCTTGACTCTTGTTTCATATTTTCCAGTCTTTCATTTATAGTTCTCTCTTCGTTCTCCATTTTTTTTTTCTATCCACTAAACAGCTATTGCATTTTTACAATATATTTTTCTCAATTTTAGCCTTACACATCTTTCTTTCACAGATAATGTTTTTTTTTTTTTGTTCCCTTTTATGACTCTTCAGCTCATTTATACTATATTTTTATTGTTCATATTGTTCCATTTCACAATAACTTATTGCCTACCAAAGACTATGTTGATATCAAGTGTATTTGAGACTACAAGTAGGTTAACATGTTGTGTTATTTTATATTTACTTAGAGTAGGTCATAAATCTCTTTCCTAGAATATGCACTTTGATAACTAGGTCAAGCATAAGATCTCTTGACCTATCTCTCAGATGAAGATAAGTGGAGTGCCTCCTCATAACACCCTTTGCTTGACTCCACGTTTAATTTGCATCTTTATTCATTATCTGAAGTTGGTAGACCTACGATCGAGATCGTGGGATGGTAGGCATGACATCCAGTCCTAATTCCTTAACCATACTGTACTCAGGAATCAGTTTAAGTGATTGATCCCACTGACAGTCTGAAGAGCCTACATGGGACCAAGGCAATCTAGGAAAGGCGTCCAGTCTTAATATCCCATCCACGCTTTTCTCAAAGATCATTTTATCGGATTGATCCCACTGACAGGCTGAAAAGCCTACCTGGAGTAGTTGGGACTCTGTTATGCTTGATAGAATTCTTTATATTCAAATTATGGAATTGTGAAAATGAGGAAGAGGTTCTTTTATACATTGATGTCCATTAAGGATTTGACAATTTTATGCTTATTTGTCAGTCGTTCAAAGCCATGAAGAATGTTTATTTCAAGAATTTATTGCTTTCAGGGCTCTAGAGGCCTTATTAGCAGAGGGGCCATCCACTCGATCAATTGGAACACCTTCAGTAGGTTCTCTTCTTCAGTTGGAAAAGCGAATCGACAGTATACAGGTAATGAGCCTAAAGCACTTTAGAAATTTTTTATTTTTGCATTGAGAGTTTGCAACCTTGATGCTTTTTCACAGTTAGTCTCCATTATAGTGTGGGATGACATAGACAGGTTCGAGCTGGGGTGTTAAGGCTGGCTCCCCTTCCTAATGCCCCACAGCAGGATCAAACCTGTGTTTCCCTGGTGTGAGATGACATAGGTTCGAGCTGGGGTGTTAAGGCTGGCTCCCCTTCCTAATGCCCCACAGCAAAATCAAACCTGTGTTTCCCTGGCTCATCATATCCCAATACGCACTTTACCATTGATATATCTGGTGTCCCTTACTTTGAGACTTAAATATAGGTGTTATATTAATATTACTACTTCAAGACATTAGATACCTATATTTATATATATTTTAAAGTGTTTTTCTGCTCAACTTGATACCAGATAGCTGGTACAATAACCATCACTGGGCCAGAAGATGAAGCTTGATGGACTTCATCATAACCTGCCAATCTCTACCCTTCTATCAGTTATTTGCTGACATAAAAGATTGGTAGAATGAGATTGTCAGCTTTGTGCACCCCTATCCCTTTTTGTGTGCACATACTGCAGACAGGACAGGCATGGTCAGAAGTCTTCCTTTCCGATTATGAATATCCCTTTAAGTCTCCTCTTACAACATGCAGTGAAAAAGAGGTCAGTATTCAGTTACCCCCACCACAGTAGTGATACTTCTGGGGACTTCAACAGTGCAGTAGTTAGAGTACTCGACTCTGGAAGAGACAGACCTTCTTAAGTAAAATATTTATTTTTTTCTTCTTTTTTCAGAGTTCGTACGAAGCTCAAGAACTTTTAGTGAGGTCCCTTCGTGAGGAGTTGGAGGAGGAGAAACAATCAAAAGAAGAGTTCAAGTCCCAGTTGCATGAACTAAAAGACAAAGTCGTGGAACAAGAGGAGGTAATTTATCAGATTTTCAAGAGATTTCTAAGAGAGTCGACTCAGTAATTGTTCTGAGTCTCAGCCTGTAATAGTGTACTATATTTGTTGTAATATAAAAGAACGGACATTTTTGCCAATCCACAAGAAAGCAGCAACAAGTATAGCATATTTATATGTTGTTGTTTTTTTTTGTATTCTTCAGATGCTACAGACCTGCCAGGCTTCTGTTGAGCAACTAGAACAGGTGGGTAAGAACAGTACTGAAAAACTTGTGATGTACATAAAGAACTTGATCATCCAAGTCAACAGAAGTCAGGAAGATATGCATGCCCAGGTCAACGAGCTGCGTGATGCTCACGAGGTAAACAGCGCTGTGACAGTATGTCCTTGTGAAGACTGTTGACATGACTGCATCAAGGGTTAAAATAAGCACTTTTGAGGTTTTAAGATATGCATAGTTCCATAACTTCGACATGACATAAGACTTTTCACTGAGTTTATTAGTGATGTTTTTGACTTATACACGCCTTAACAGTGAGACTGTGGCCGACTTGTTCTTGAAAGGTCTACACTCACACTCATTGGAGGAATGATCTGGAGAGTGGGGCAGCACAGCTGGTTAACCCCCACTGCTTCATCCCTTGGCCTCCACCCCTACACCCACCCATCCCAGAGTACTTTGCTAGCAGGTGTGTGACAACAAATTTGCCAGAATCACCTATACACAATCTTCATCCACTCATTTCTGTTTTATCACTATCTCTCTTTCCTGCTCCACTGATATACCACGTGCATCATTGCTCTTTTCACCTCATATATCCATCCATCTCATTTTATGTGTTCCCTTCGACCATACTCCAGGCATTATTTAGTAATGTTTTAGTGGTCATCGTGGCAAAGTGGTACTGCTTGTGACTTTGAGGTCGAGGGTTCTCAGCCTGCCATGGTCTGAGGTTTGAAAGGGCATTCACTCAGGCTAACAATCACACCTGCCAAAATTAAAATCCTTTGCAAGAAGGCACTGTCCCAGCTCTTACTAGAAAAAGCAGTATGTGACGTAAAACAGATCATTTTATTGTTCAAAATTACCAAATTTTTTGCGTACATCTTTGCCTCTGTCAGATATAGTCATTTTCTTTAACTCAAGTATCAGTACAATGATTTATCAATCAAACTGTTCCATTTCCATTCACAAAATAGTTTTATCTCTGCACAGGTAAAGGTAGGTGCTCTTCCATATTCAATATGTATACAGGGTATTCTTGAGAAGAAAATATACATTGATTTTTTATTTTTTTGCCATTACATGTGTCACTATTAATCCCCATTTGAATGGGGGTGAATGAAGACAGCTTGGATCTGCGGAACTAAAGCTGGATGCTCTTCTTAGTGCCCCATGATGGGCTCAAACACGGGGTTGTCACTTCTCAAATTGAGTGCACTAACCCCTTGACTGCATATCCTGCATGTCTCTCTGGAAAGCCATGTAAAAGAGCTGGATTCTCTCTAATGTTTTGCTTGCCAGATAATAGGAGGTATGAGAACTGGTGATGTACAATGAAACCTGCTACCTCCCCCTTGTTACAGTTGTGGCCACTGTGCCACTCTCAGCAGGATGCGGCATCATGTTAAAAATAAATTAATGCTGTAGCAGAATTAAGGTTTCATTGATTTTTTTTACTCCTCAGAACTTAATCTCAGAACAACAGCTTGAAACCCTCAGAGCAACAGTTAATCAGCATCAAGTGAGTTATTTTAATTTACTTATTACTTTGCTTTGACTCAGCCACCTCCCTTATAAGGTGGCGTATAGCTTTTGAGTATAGATAGAGAGTGCAATCCAGTGATGTGTGTGTGAGCACACATTCTCTCTCTCTCTCTCTCTCTCTCTCTCTCTCTCTCTCTCTCTCTCTCTCTCTCTCTCTCTCTCTCTCTCTCTCTCTCTCTCTCTCTCTCTCTCTCTCTCTCTCTCTCTCTCATTACTAATTAATGCGCTAACTGTCTCAAAACACTTTAGAAATAGGTATCATCTCTCATAGAAAAATCTTCACTATTAATCCCTATTGAAATGGGAGTTGGTACAGACAGGTTGGAGCTGAGGAAGTAAGGCTGAATGCCCTTCCTAGCATCTCATAGGGAGATCGAGGGCTCTTCTATATTAAATGAGTACCTATGACATACACCAATACTATCTCCTTTATAACTAGTCAAAGTAAAAACAAAAAAAAAAGATATATCATTGAACTGTTTTGGAATTTGAATGTGGTTCTGTTTGGTTAAGGGGATTATAGGAGAGAAGCAGGCATTGTATGCCCCTCGAGGTTTCAGTTAACCTAATCTAACCTGACACCATGTAGTAGGTTGGCCCAAGGCATCATTCACCTGTTGTGATACTACAGCTGAAGGTCTTTTGGACTTAAATAGGACTGTCCAGGACAGTTCGATGTTAATTTTTCCTTTGGTTACTGTTCTTTTTCTATGCCTACATCAACACCGAATATTCTTGGATATTCGTTTCACATGTCTTGTTACCCCCCTTCACATCTGACAAGTCACTACACTCCCCATCTCTTTCAATCTTTATTTTTTGTTTTCTTCGTGCTCAGGCCCAATGAGGGTAGATTTATTTATTTTGTTTTTGGCCCATCCTGGTGTCACAATCATAATTGAGAAAAGGAAAGACCTAGTGTACTCCATGCCATTCACTATTGTACTTTGTGTTGGCCTTGCTAGTAACTAGATACAAATAGTTGTCCACTAGAGATGCATGCTGGAAAATGGTAAAAATTAGTGACCCCAGTACATTATATAACCCCTGGAAATTGTAAGTTCTTTACACTAACTATTCTTATTTTTATTGCTATTTTGGTCGTTATTGTTACTAATGCTCTTATTTATGCTATTTTTTATTTATTGCTAAAAATTATGTTATTATTATTTTTATCATTAGGACAGGGATTAACCTAACCATTTATGGGGTTATTTCATGTGCTGATGGTTGTTAATTTTTACCTGATCCCACATGTGTTCATGTTTATAATGTATCACTACTGATCTCTTACAAATGGGGCGTAATTATTCCATTTACCGGGCTTAACTATCTTACCATCTTAACCTTTAGTGGATCTGATGAAGAGAAACAGTTCGAATCACCTTGGAAGGTGTTCAAACTGTGTATGTCTCTTAGAGTCACTGAGCTTTGAAGTGGGGAATGTGTTTGATGGTCACGTGTGTGGCAAGATTAATTTGAGTCGATGTAAAAATGCCCCAAAAAAGATATGAGAGTATAAACTAATATTGTTTTTTTCTCTCATTTTTGCAGAATGCAGTGAGAACTCTGCAAGGTGTAAGTGAGACAAACAGCATACTATTTTATTGTTTTTATGTGTGATTATCTCTGTGTTTTTATGGAAAATAGCAATATTTTCTTTACTCCCTGTTTCCTGATATATTTTGGTGCTCTGGCATTTATTTTACCATTCCTAATACTTTAATTCTCTTATCAATTAAAACTTCCTCACTCGGCAAATTTCAATATTCAATTACAGACACTCCCTTACTTACGAACAGCCGAGTTTGGAACATTTGCAGATACGAACACAAATATACCCATTCTTTACCCATGCATTATTGTATGTGTTACTATACTGTACTGTATTATTACTGTATTGGAGTTCATTAATACTGTATTCTCTATGTTTTATGTAGTAGTTATGTGTCTTTAGCCTAAGTATTGTATAGTACTGCGTGTGTATGTACTGTACAGTATTTTTTTTACCTAAGCACAACTTATGAACAATTCTACTTATGAACAGACTTCTGGAACCTAATTCGTTCGTAAGTAGGGGAGTGTCTGAGTTTTTACATACCTAGATGTATATATGTTACCCAATTTTTTATGTATATTGAAAAATAAATGCATGAATGAATAATTATTTTTTACAGATGAACAGACGGAACTTAAATAAATTAAACCAACAAGAAAATGAAATCCGTAGGGTGTCTGAAGCCTTAACAACCATGACTTCGAAGTCCGAAATGGAGATGGTAAGCCCATACTGTTTAGTTCTTCTTGGAAAAGTCTTTCATACTCTTTAAATCACTGTTATTATCCTTCAAGCTAATTTCACCTCATAGCAAAGAGTTTTTAATGACTGTGGTATTGCAGTGGTTAGATCGCTCAACTCAGGAAGTAGTAAACCTGTGTTTGTGCTCACCGCAGGGGGCTAGGAAGGGCATCCAGCCTTAATTCCACAGCTTCAGCCCATCTTTGTCCACCCCCCTGTAAATGGGGTCTGATTGTAGCACATAAAAAACAGGAAAGATAATATTTGATATATTTGTTATGCTTGTGTGTAGCCAAAGATGGCAATGCTCCCTTAGTTTTCACTATCCCATGTTATTACACATGAAATGTTGGCAAATAATTGGAGGGTCAGTGATTTCCTGTAGGTATACCTTATTATTAAGGTAATGCCTGGAGATCACCGGGTCCACTTGATTGGAGAGGAGGCTTGGGCCTCGCCTATGTGGAAGGTATATAATCAGGCTTTAGCACCATCACTGTCCCTTGCCTCTGCCATTCATCAGAGACCTTTAAACCTTTAATAGGTAAGGGTTAAAATGGCTGAATTGCAAATGGAAGTCAAAAACATGGAAGGTCACTTGTCCTCTCTGCGACAAGATGTCATCTCTGAAGTGGACTGGTCATATCAGAATGTATCCAGCAAGTTGGACTCTTTGGTCAAAGGCATAATCTTCCCTTTGATGGATGATGTTGAAATCAATGCCAGGAATCTTTCCAATGTTAGACAGATCTATGAGGACAATTTACTTCAGGTTAGATGAATGTCTTAAGCTGGTAATATTTAGTTGCTCTTGGCTGTGGATCATCTACATTTATCATTTAGGGTACTCTTGTCTTGTCTTATTGTGTTTTATGTCGGTCTTGTCTGTATGTTGTAAGGTATGTCAAGGTTTTTCTATGTGTGCTTAAGATATGTCAGGTTCTTAAATATATGTTGTATGATAGATCAAGATTTCGTACACATTTTGGGAGATGTGTTAAGATCTTGTACAGTACATACGTTGTGAGATACACTAAGACCTTGCATGTATATTGTGAGACATGTCAAGATTTTTGAATGTGCTTCAAGATGCATCTCACTGTAACCTCCACACAAATACATATCATGTCTTCATTCCTTATGAACTTTGTAGCAATTGCCAAGTTAGTAATCAGCATGGTAATATTACAAGGATAATCACTGTTTAAGCAATCTGGTTGTTCGTTGTCTCAGACATATGGTTATGTAAACTTAATCCATTGTTCGAGTAGTAATGCCATTTTAGCTTATTACTAATATGTGTAAATACCATCTGTCAATATAATCTTGTTAAATTTTGTTTTCTCGAATATTAGTAAAATCATGATTTATCTGAAGCGCTGGAGTTAGTAAAAGGATATATTATTTTGAGAACTAGATTTATGGAGTCCTTTTCAAATGGTTTCAATGTAGATTTTACACTGTTTGCCTAGCAAGTATGTAGTAGTATTTTTTCATATATATTGCCTTCTTCACAATGGTTAACGGGCTTTTCACAAGCAAAGGAGAAAACTGAATGATAAGCACCTGGATTGGCAGTGTCTTTGTGTTGGTCCACCTTCTGGAGCTGCAACTCAGAAGAGGATCAGCAAAAGAGGCCAAATTGCTACAGCTAACCCTTGCCCCCCACAGGTCACAAGGACCTGGTAGAGGCCTCAGTCACTAGAGCAATTATCTCCTCTCAGCGCAACAACACAATTTTTTCTCTGGCAGTCATTTCTCAAAGACTCTTAGCCATAGACATTAAGAGCAATCAGGGAGCACATTATGGTTGACTGCACCATTCTCAACCATGTATACCACCAACACGACATATGCTCCCTTAGAGCTCTGGGAAAGCCCAGGATCAGTATTGTCTTCCATAGGAACTTGGGCTGTTCGGCCAGGCAGCTCAGGGCACAACACTAACAACAGCTTCTTTAGAAATATATCTGTGATTATCTCTCTGACAATAGGAAAACTTAAGGCCACAGATATTTGGTTTGGTTTGGTTATGTTACATTTAGTTGGATTAGGTTAGGTTATACACCCCTCCTATCAGCTGTTCAGTGACAAGGAAGAACTCTTCTTCATAAGATCCAACCACCTGTATCCGAGCTTGGCTTGCCTTGTTATGTGGCTGCCATGGCTGGGTTGATAGCACACGTGAAATTGATTTGTCAGGTCCGTTGGTTCAAGATCCGCCACAGTGTAAGGGTAGAAAAGGCATTCATTTAGGGTAACGGTTGCACTGCCAAAACCAAAGTCCTTTGAAAGATAGCACCATCCTTGCCCTTAATAGAATAGGGAGTCGGTGATGTAAAACTGGACCTTGGCTCATCTTGTTATGTTGATAGCGTGATAGTCCTCGTCATTACCATGTATGTCAGTCCGCGTGCTGCGTAATTTCTGCCGTATTGTCTTTAATTATATGTTTGTTCGCGAATTGTGTAAATAAGCATTTTCTAGCCATTATTCTGCATGTTGTGGATATGTGATTTATGTTGTTAAGATTTAACAATACTTTTGATTGATCCTGTTTTATGTTGGTCTTGAATTGATTACTCTACTTGTACTTCATATATGCCACTTGTTGTTAGTAGTATTCCCCCTTGAGGAGGCCAAGAATACCTCCTCCGCGTCCTGCATATCATTAAAGTCGAACAAATGGTGCAGAGCAAGGGGACTGGGAATACTGTTCTTGTACTTCATTTATATCACTTGTTTTTAGAAGTACTGCCCCTAAGGATAAGGGCAAAAATACCTCCTCTGTGTTCCCTGCGCATTGTAAAAGTTGCTTAATGGAGCAGACCAAGGGAACTGGGAATTCCCTACTTCATATTTCCTCCCAGAAAGAGTCAAACTCCTTGCCTTGGCTCAGCCACTCCCCATGTAAGGAGGATTACAGCTTTTGTATATAAATAGATAGATTAGTATATTTATTTTGCACCTATCCATGTAAGTTTGTTCACATGAGGTGCCAAGTGCTATATTCTGATAAGATGGAGGCAGCTGTGCCTCAGCCACCCTCTACTCTCCCTTGCATCCTCTTCCAGTTACTTTGTGTCAAGAAAAGAATGAGAGCAAGGGATTGCTGGCTCCCTGCTCCCTAACATACAATATGGTGTGTATCCTACCAAGATGAATATATGTATCTCCTTATACAATCTAATATTGATTTTTTTATATTTCAGAGAATGTCAGATATAGAGCAAAAAATAAGTGCTTTAAGCTCTAGAATCTTAACATCCAAGTCAGTAAATAGTAAGTATTTTGTACAATCAGTTCATTTTATTTTCATTCTTATTACTCTCTCTCTTGGGGACTGCAATAGCCCAATGGTTAGAACACTCGACTCAGGAAGTGCTATTTCAACCAATCCCCCAGCTGTTATACTCAGGCTCATCTTTTTAATGAACTAGATTTTTTTAAATTAATTTAATTTGTCAATTATGGTATTTGTTTTTGCTTGAACCTGTTTGGGTATTTGTTTTTGTTTAAACCTGTTTGAACCCTTTTACAGATTTAGTTCTGTTTTTTAATTTTGTACAAGAATCTCTATCTCATTGCAGTATATTTACTGTAAATGTTTTCAGCTAATTAATTCTGATTAAAGCATCTTTAGCAAACGTCAAATTCAGGTATAATGTTATATCACCATTTTGTGTTGGCTTCGACTATATTTTCTGTTTTTCCTCTTATCTAAAAGGCCCACAACAACTTCAAAACCAGATTGACACTTTGGTAACTTCCGTTTCACAATTGGAGAGAAACTTCAGCGATCTGGCTTTGCTTCAAAATGAAATCACGGGCCTTAAAGTTAAGGACTTAGACCTAGAGACCCACACAAACAGTGCAATCACTCGATTGAGATCTCGTCTTGGGTCTCTCGAAAGGAAGTCAGGTGAAATAAATACGGAACAAGCGCGACTTGGCATCAAGCTTGAAGACTTGGAGGATCGAATGTATCGCGAACTGACTGATAGGTGGGTCCCCTTTAGTCTTACTCAGACAAGAAACAGTATTTAATATTGTGTGAATTATGAGTTTCAATTGATTATTAATTGTAAAATGTTTGGGTAAAACAATATCTAATTCTTTTGATATCCCCATTGGGGGTCGCCATAGCAGATAATTGTCTCCTTGTTCCCCCCTATCCCCTGTCTCCTCGGTCACACCACACACCCTCGTGTCCTCCCTGACCACATCCATAAACCTCCTCTGTGACTTACATTTCTCCTTCCTGTCTGTTAGCTCCATCCTCAGCATCCTTCTCCCAACATAACCGTCATGCCAAAAGCATCTTAATCTCACCTCACATTATGTTCCCAATCTGTCTAGTATGAAGTTAAGCATTTTATTATTTGATGTTACTACTGTTGCTGTTTCAGATCTTCAAACAATAGGCCAATTGATTTTCCTAGAAGCTCTGGTAGTGAAGCTCTGCCTCCAGATTATGAACGTTTTAGTAACTCAGGTTTTCCAGCAGCACCAGGAAACACTGGTAATAGAGGTTTACCAGGGCTTCCAGGATCTCCATGGGCACCAGGAAATTCTGGTAATAGAGGTTCACCAGGGCTTCCAGGATCTCCAGGGGCACCAGGAAATTCTGGTAATAGAGGTTCACCAGGGATTCCAGGATCTCCAGGGGCACCAGGAAATGTTGGTAATAGAGGCTCACCAGGCCTTCCAGGATCTCCAGGAGCACCAGGAAATGCTGGTAATAGAGGTTCACCAGGGCTTCCAGGAGCACCAGGAAATGCTGGTAACAGAGGGTCTCTAGGGCCTTCAGGACCTCCAGGTTTGTCAGGATATCCTGGTGATAGGGGTTCACCAGGTGAATCAGGTAATGCTGGCATCAGAGGCCCAATAGGACAGCCAGGATCCCCAGGCAATATTGGGAACAGGGGCTCACCAGGGCTTCCAGGGAATGCTGGCAGACAAGGATTGCCAGGGCTTCCAGGGGATGCGGGTAGACGAGGGTTGCCAGGGGCCCCAGGACAGCCTGGATATAGGGGATCACCTGGCTTCCCAGGAAATTCTGGAGCACCAGGGCTTCCAGGTGTCCCTGGAGATGTGGGTTATCCAGGTAATTTTGGGTATGGAGGATACCCAGGAGTACCAGGTTATCCAGGTGATATTGGGTCACCTGGTCCTGGAGGTCCTCCAGGTGCTCCCCGGAGATGTGGGTTATCCAGGTGACTATGGGTATGAAGGCTACCCAGGAGCACCAGGTTATCCAGGAAATATTGGATCACCTGGCCCTAGAGGTCCCCCTGGTCTTCCAGGCAACCCTGGCTCTAGAGGCTGGGCAGGCTTACTGGGTTCTCCAGGACTCTCAGGACCTCCAGGCCCAGCTGGTTAATAGAGATTGCATATAAAGAAAGGTCTTTACTCATAAAGGGGACTACAGTATTTATGACAAAAATAGTGCAATGTATTAGTTAAAATTGGGTGATTAATGCAAGTGTTGTGTAAAGTGATCTTTTTTTCCTTGTAAGTTACAGCAAGGATATTACGCCCAATATGAAATAAGTTTTTACTTAATAAATAAACATAAAACACTATAGATGCTATTTTAATGCTTGTGTTTTTTAACTTTTAGAAAATAAGACCTTTTTACTTTTATGTCTCTGTCTACAGTATAGCATAACCATACAGAAGTAGTCAAGCAACTCTTTCGACTTCTCCTGTCAGGGATCACCATCACACGCGGATCAATTGTTTCTGTATTACCCTATCCCCTGTGTTGTCCTCCATCATGCCACAGACAATCATATCCTCCCTCACCACATCCAAACAGCTTCTCTTTGGCCAACATTCCCTAAAATCTGTAAATAACCTTCATGGGTGCTCTTGTATAATGCATATTTATGTGATATGTGAAATATACGAAAATCTAATGCTTTGTGTTATTTATCTTTTTGGTTTCTAGTAAAGCTGAAACACATTTGAATACAGTTTTATATCGGATTTATGTTTGTTTATGGCATTTTGTGTTACTACTAGTCCCCGTTCAAAAGAGGATGGACACAGATAGATTGCGCCTGTGAAATTAAGGCTGGATGCCCTTCCTAATGCCCCACAGTGGTTTTGAACACAGATTTGATGCTTCCTGAGTTGAATGTTCTAAGCACTGGGCTACCGCAATTCCCTATTCTTTCCAATGAAGGTGGGAAATTCAGGCTGGATGTCCTTCCTAATGCCCCTTGATCGGATTATCATGGGTGTGTCACTTCCCGATTCTAGTGCTTTAACCACTGTGCTACCGCTGCATAATAATGATGAAAGGAATATGATAGTTAAAGATTTGATGATATAGGAGGTAGAATACTTCACGCGTGTAGCGTGCGTGTCGTACGAGGCAACTAATAGAGATAAGGGAATGAAAAGCTGCAGTCTTGTACTTCTTTAATTTTTTCTTACTGTAGACTGTAGCCTGCTGGCTAGTACAGTAGTAATGCACTGGCTTCACATTCACAAGGTTGAAAGTTCGATTCCCGTTCAAAACCAAGAGTTTAAGCTGGTTACTGCTGTGGCTGGCCACCACAGGGGGGGTTGGGGTTTGCCCTGGCTGACGAATACCCATTGTATTGTAATGGAAATAAAGGTTTATTATCATGGAAGAAGTGAGGAAGGGCAAGGTGTAGTAAAACTCTGGCAGGATATGCGGTAGCTCAGTGGTAATGTGCACACGGGATATAACTCACTCAAGTTTGGTCCCACTGTTGGGCATAAGGAAGAATATTCAGCTTTCATCCCCCTGCTCCAACATATCTGTGTGCACCCCTCTTTCAATGAGGCAGACCGCTAACCCTCACCTGTTGAATCAAAGTTTATATATATATATATATATATATATATATATATATATATATATATATATATATATATATATATATAAACGAGCTTTTCTATTGCTGAATTGCTTATGGTACAAAGTTTTGATAAAATGGAATGGCAGCGAATTATAACTTGGCGTTTAAAACCCGTAGACTTAAATTATTCTTCTTTCCTCTATCTGTTTAACTATCCATATATCTCTCCCCATATTTAATTATTCGTGGATAAAATTATTGTCAATATTACGGTTTTCCTTGTGAGAATATATATATATATATATATATATATATATATATATATATATATATATATATATATATATATATATATATATATATATATATATATGAATCATAAGTCCTAGGTTCGAGTCCCGGTCGGGGTAAAAAAAAATGATTCATATATATATATATATATATATATATATATATATATATATATATATATATATATATATATATATATATATATATTGTGTGTGTGTATTGTGATAAAAAAATACTTTGAAAATATCAATATGTCTGTGCGTCGCAATAATAATGAATAATCAATAATAATAAGAAGAAAAGAAGAAGAAGAACCTTAGAGATAAAGTAGATGTAAACAAATGATTTTCTTTTAACTATTAAAGGAAAATTACATATTGTCTGCAATGTATTAAATCTATCGTAATGAATAATTTAGTAAATATTTATATTGAATAATAAATTGGCTTATAAATATACTTACATATGTTTATTTGGATGCAATATTATTATCTAGTAAAAAATAATTGTAGAAATTTAGTAGTAGTAGTAATAGTAGTCGTAGTAGTAATAGTAGTCGTAGTAGTAAGTAGTAATAGTAGTAGAACTTTGATGGGAATATGAGTATGGAAGTAAAAAAAATAGAAGCAGGGAAAAAGTAAGTTAACTTTTGTGTTTATGAGAGAGAATCATCGCCAGTGACACCGTTCTCACGATGCCATCCCTTTTTCCCACGTGGTGATGTCCGGATTTGCCACCAGGGCGGCGCAAGCTACCACAACTACCACCACCATCATCACCATATCCTCAACCAACTCCTCAACCTCTATTACCCCCCTCGCCCCTCCCGCGGGAGTCCCGCAGGGGGATAGATTGCCTCCCTAACAATCCCGTAGCAAGAAGATGATGCATGTCACGTGGTCTAACAATCGCCAACTATGTTTAACAATCACATTATGGATTAATCTGTTCGTTTAAAGTGACAATATGTTCTATAATAAATCAAAATTATATTTGCTTTATTTTTAATCATTCAGAAAGAAATAACATCTTGCTGGTAGTAAATTAAATACACGCATAGTTTCGAATTGAAAAGTATGCGAGGCCTGAATGGTGGGGATTGTCAGCCCGTGTGAGGTCGCCATTATCCTCACGTCGAAGAAGGAGCCTCGACCACCGTCTCTCATCATTCAGTACTGAGCCGTTGCCGCGAGTGGTTCCTCTGTGCCAGCTCTCCCTTAAGCCCTCACATGTGCCCCGTTTGAAGGACAGTCCAGAGGCGAAGGGACCCTCTCAGAAGCGTCCCTCAGGAAAAAAAAATTTAAAGGGACGTCTAGGAATCTTTCCCCGTCAGTAACAATTTTTGTCCTGGTGAATACATTATTTTATTCCCATCGAAGTGAAAAATAAAAATGAAGGTTGAACGCGCGAATTCAGTGTGTTCTGACGACGCCCCGTCATCTCCAGACTCCCTGATGTCTACGGGAGAGGCGTCCCCTTTGGCGTCTCCTCAGCCATCTCCCGCGCCCCTCACCGACCCTTACGATGACCAGCGACTCTATTCTCCAGCCTACAGCGCCCACAGTCCTGCCTACAGCATCTCCAGCACCACCAGCAACAGTAGTACTGGCAGTGCAGGAGGTGTCTCGCCAGCCTATGTCAGTTGTCCCGAAAGTCCTAGCTACCAGCGTCCTCCGTCGCCCCATTTTGGCTTTCAGTTCCCTCCTCCAGATTCAGGATACCCCGGAGTGGAGCAGTTCGGTTGTCAGGCCGAGTTTGTGCAGGCCGTTCGAGAGGGTAACCCACGCGAGTTGAAACGTATCCTCACGAGGTACTCCCAGTTGGTACAAATCAATGGCTTCACCTCTGACGGACAAACTGCCCTGACGCAGTCTTGTATGGACGGGAACTTGGAGGTGATCAAGGTGTTGGTAGCCCATGGGGCGTCCCTCCATCTCACAAACAGAGACGGGTTTTCACCCTTGCACTTAGCCTGCTGGAGAGGAAAATACGATGTGATGCAGTACCTACTCAGATCAGCCTCGAGTCGGAGGTAGTTGGTTGTGATAATTAGTTTCTCCTCATTTTATTTCTACAAGATCGTAATTACCATTTTTAATAGTGAATAAAGATCTAAATCACTAATTAAAAATAAAAACTCATGTGCCATTTATTCAACGCATATTTAATACACGTGTGTGTATGTATGTAATATTTTTTGCCCTGTGCAATAATAACAGATACTCTTCATTGCCAAGGATAAAATTCGTTTGGGCGGATCAAAATGCAGCCAAGCCTGAGGTTCGAACCCCTCCATGTTTGGGGGGGCGACGTTCCCCTCCTGTTAGTCTGTGATGTTATCTACCCCATACCCCTACCATTTCCCCCCTTGTTGAAGCAAAGCGGGTCATGTGCAAACAATATTTTGAACATTTAAATAACATCTGTAAAGAGCTTTCGATATGATTGTTGTTTCTGAAAATGAAGACATCCTGTGTGCTCGTTTTTTGACAGTCTTATTGTGAATGATTTGAATATTTGCTGAAATCGTGTCATTCATGTTTTGACTAACTGTTCAGTGTTGTTCATCACAAGCGACAGAAGAATTTTAAACTTCCTCCAATATCAGAAAAGCAGAACTATCAGCGAGTGAGTTTCTGACGTGAAAATGTATCCGTCATTCGTGGGTATGTTTTAAAGGAGTCAAAAAGCCATTCGTACTTTGACTCACGGAAAAATACATGGCTTTTTTTCCTTCACCAACTTTAATACCTCATTTTATTTTAAAGTATGTGAGTCGTGAAGGAAATGCAGAAATAGAAAAATATTGATAAATAGAGCTAAAAAAAATACCCGAGCTTCGATTACAAACTTCTTCGCAAGTCTGTGATTTGTCACCCCCAACCGTGAACATCTTACAACCTGCTAAAAAAAAATTATTTTTTTTAACGACTCTGTTACTATGACTTTTTTTTATATTTACAAATCTTGTGCAATAAAACTTTGTGTATATAAAGGTAGGACAGAGATATCAGCCTGTGTTTCTATTGTCGTAAATAAAACGTGCAACTTAATTGAATCTTAAACTAACACTTGGTTTCACAACTACGTTTTGTGTTTAAGTGTTCAATGAAACAATAACCCATCTCTGTTGCAAAGAGAATCCAGTTTTTTATTTCATTATAAGTGTGACAGTGGGACAGGCAAAAAATAGCCCTCGTCGTGCCCGGGCACCAAGAAAACATTGAGTGAAAAGTAGAAGCTCAAGGACAAGGCAGAAACGAGAGAATGATATAGTTGCAAATGTCTGTTCTTATCTGCAAAAAGTACACAAGCGGCTGATAATCTTAGGCAGGATTTTGTGATGTTTTTCTTTGACATTCTAATCTTGTGTTCGTATGTGTGGGGACTGCATTTTAGCAGCCATTTTATTCCAGTGACGTAAAGCGAGATCAGTTTAAATGTCGTAAACATATTATTATCAAGAATAACTCATTGTAATGAAAATAATTCCTTAGTCCAGAAAAAAACCATATGTAGCAGAACTTTTTTTTAATAGTATGTATCATTCCATGTGCTTATATATGTATCTCAAGGAAGAACACGTGTCATTATATGCAAAATTGACTAGTAATTATTCATGATATGAAAACTCCGATTTTTTTTTAATTGATAAAACTTTCTGGATAATGGAAAAAAATATTTTGGCCAGTGTAGAAGCAACAGACTTAATATTGTCAAGCCGTGACACAGACTTTTGTATCTTGATAAAAAAAATATATTTAATAAAAAAACCCAAATATTCATATTATGATAATATGTCCATTCCCTCATTGTGAAGTGATATAGAAATACCAATTTCATTTTCTTTTTTAATTATAATCATTACTTGTGCCTTTTATATGTTTTAAGTCGTTGTTATAATTATTATTATTATTATTCTGTTGAAATCTGTCTTATTATTTTACAACAGTGTATTTGTTTAATAATTCTAAAAACAAAAAAAAAACAAAAAAAAATATTTTCATCAAGAGATGAGACATGTATTATCAGCTGTCGATCAAGAATATAACAATATTTTTGTATGTCTGTATTTAAGTATCCTATCTAAGTAGTCTTAGTAATTATTATTATTATTATTATTATTATTATTATTTAAACAGCTTTTGAGTGTTCAGTCTCCACTGGTAGTGTTTGGAGATAGAGAGAGAGGGAGATGCTTGGGGGAGGGGGTTGGAGTGGTACACCCCTTCCACCCTCTCCCATCACCCTCCCTCACCCGTTTTTGTCTACTCTCGTCTCCCATTCCAAGGCTATACCCAAGACACTTCGCTGTTCGCTTCTATTCCACATCTCTCGCTCATCTTAGTCTTCTGTTCCTTAATTCTTTTAAAAACTTTTTTTTCTTTTTATTGTAAATGCTACATCATAATTTCTCTTCCATCTTTTCTAATTAATTTTTTCCTTTTTTAAACATAAATTTATATTTCTTTTTTAAGACTTTTTTAAATTACTTTTTCACAAACTGTAAATGTATGCAAGTAATATTCCATTATTTTTTATTGTAAATTCTAGAAACAGCTGAACTCTCTCTCTCTCTCTCTCTCTCTCTCTCTCTCTCTCTCTCTCTCTCTCTCTCAGATCCTAACTCTTATTTTTCTCTTTTAATAGAATTTCTAGTAAATCTGAATAATTTTACTCATTTTTGTTCTATACAAGAAACTCTAGAATAAATATTTTTTATTTCCATTTTATTTTTTATTTTTATTATATTTACCAACTCCGTAGTAACATTTCAAGTCACATCTACTACTACTACTACTACTACTACTACTACTGCTATTACTACTACTACTACTACAGCTTATCCTGTAGTTATAGTAAATCAAAAAGGCATATATAAAATATCCTAAAGAGTCGCCATATATCTTATTTTACTTAGTGACATAGGCCTACTTAGGCCTGATTCGCAGGGACACTTTCTCACGTATATGGCAATATTTTAAATCGCTTCACTTAGGCCTAATAATTAACACAAAATGATTTTTTTTCTTATGATAAACTTATTCAAAATACGTTTATAATCTTCCATAAAAAAAGGATTTTAACATTAAAAGATTTTTTTACTTGTTTTAGTTTATAAAATCTAAATTTGATAAGCTGTAATAGTCTTTCTTCTTCTTCTTCTTCTTATTATTATTATTATTATTATTATTATTATTATTATTATTATTATTATTCTCCTCCCCCATTCTACAATTCACCACCTCCAACGATATCTTCAAAATTCTTCTTCTCAACTTCTCTCGCCATCATTCTCCATCTCCAACATTTCTCCCTCACCAACACACTGCACTCAATCTCTTTGCTTCTCCATCACGCTATCTATAACATCAAGTGTTATCTAAGATAGCAGATAAGAAACATTAAGATTTGATAACAGATCAAGTGAAGTAAAAACATCAATAAAAGCTTTTAACATTATGAAAGTTTTACAAAAGCTGTTTCTAAGCTTGAACCAGAAGAAGCTTTAAGGCTGAAAAGCTTCAGAAGAAGCTTAAGAAACACACACCAAAAAAAAAAAAACTTTCAAATTTATAGACTTTTCAAAGTGGAAAATTAAAACTCCATTGACTTATATATCACAAATTTACAATACAAAAATATTGTATTCTGTAAATATTAAAAGAGCTTCAAGAGACAACTATAACTATCATAATTATTATTATTATTATTATTATTATTATTATTATTATTATTAAATAGTCTCACTGAAAGTCTATTTTAACTTGGGACTCTGAGGCGTCAGGTCGAGGGTTCGCGCCCCGTCACGGTCTGAGGTTAGCAAGGGCATGCACTCAGGGTAACGATTACATCTGCCAAAACAAGACCTTCGCAAGAAGGCAACCGTCCTAGCCTTTGGTTGAAAAGGGAATCCGTGACGTAAAACCGGAACTTAAAGATAAATAAATTTATTTTTTCACTCCTCCATGGCTCAGCTAATCATTGTTTAGCTAACAGAGGTAAAAAAAAATGCATTTGACCAGAGAATAATCTTGCCAGGTGCCAAAAAAGTGTGCTAATTCTTGCCAAATTAGCAGGATTAGTGAGTATTCCATGAAATATATGGATGTAATGAAGAAATAATTGAAAAATTATATTAAAGAATAATAATAAATAAGATAAAAGCAGTAAATACATTGAGAAGAAACACAAAGATAGCAGGTGGAAGAGATGAAGAAAAAGAGGTAGACAGCTGCATCAGAGGAAACACCTGCAAAACAGAAGGTTCTTCTGCACCTGCTTCTGCAGAGGGACATGTGTTATTTCATCGTTTACCTGGACTGGACTCATGGGACAGTTTTCCAGTCACCAGAGACAAATTTTTTTTTTCATTGTTTCATTTCAGGATTTTTTCCCAGTTGTCTGTGTATGTATGTATGCGTGTGTGTGTATACTTTTAGCATTTAGCAATACAGTATTCCTCTTTCAGCCATTTCATTCGTACTGTATATTATTATTATTATTATTATTATTATTATTACTGAAGTATATTTAATTATTTTAGACAAGAATTAGAAATTTGAAAGAAAATATTAGGTGATATAAATATCCTTGATTTCGTCCATAGCAATGTCCCTCTCGTCCTGCAACCACTACAAAATGACTCAACATCACCCCCACCAGAATCACCCTCCCTCACTCATTGCTTTCAAAAAAAAAAATTTAGTCCTTTCAAAATCTTCAAACATGCATCTACTCATTAAAAAAAAAATAGTCATTAAAATATAATAAAAATACCATGAAAATAATAACCAAAATTACATGACAAACTATAAAATAATGCAAAAAATAACTAATAAATATGGTAATTATCGTGCAAAATATGAGTTGCCAACTAGGTAATTAATTTGTTGGTTTGTCCCAATCACTTACATTCCACGTGTGATTGTCTTCCTGACTGGATTTCGATTTCGGATTTTTCGTGAGTTTTGCTTGATTGGTGACCGGTGCGTGGATTACTGAGTGTTCATTGACTGTTTCTGAGGCCATTGACTGTGTCTGGGGTCCTGTTTCGCTAAAACTGAGGAAGAAATAGACGAAGGACACCGCTGCCAAGGCGAGTCAATTTGCCCATGTTCTAGACTCGCTATTAATCTCCAAATATCAACTGGGTTTTATTCAATAGTTTTATATATTCTTTATTTCGTTATTACTAGTGTCAGTTTTATGGATTTTATGGTCAGCCATAATCTAAATTCGGTTAATTTAGGTTGATAACTTGAGATTTCATGTGAAAAAACGAATGTATTTGGTTTGGTTTTGCCTGGTCAGGCTAGGTTAAACTAGCCATGGGTCTAAATTAATTCCCTGAGAGGTTAGGTTAAGGTTTTAAGTTGACTTTTGAGGCTATATACATCAAAATCTTCGAAATTTTATTGAAATTCATCTGGGCAAACTATGTTTTCGTATGTTAAAGAATTTTTGGAACCTACAGTTTAGCGGGCCATACCAATGTTCAAAACCTACCAATAGAAAATGGCGACAATAGGCATATAATTTTTTTTTACGATTCTAACAAAAAATACTAACCTCTTAGCCAAGGAGGGCTTCACCCCCCTGGTACCCCTCCATCATACAGGTTAGGGTCAAACTACTTGAGCGTAGGGGTGAGGTCGCTGAGCCGCATGGCCCGCAAAACTGTAAACTGCCCGAATTGACACTCGCAAATTATTATTATTATTATTATTATTATTATTTTATAAATTAGATTTAATTTTAATATTTTGACTATCACTATATCTTAACTACCTAATTCTAAGGAATTTATTGAAGGGATGTAAATTCTCAGGAATTTATCGACAATATTTTGGAAAAAACTGAGCATTTTCGTCGTTAAAAACACACACACACACACACACACACACACACACATATATATATATATATATATATATATATATATATATATATATATATATATATATAATAGCCTATTTTACGTAAACTTTAGGCCTACATAAAATCACATTTGCTCTTAGGCCTATAAATATTCGTTCGATTTGCGTATGTATACATACATTTTCATGAATTTTTTTTAATATGTAATTGCTATATAAGATACATAATATTCTATGTCTGGCATAGGTATACAAGGCATACATGAAATTACATTTATTCAGCTTCGGTTTACGTATGCATACATACATGTATACATTAATTTACTGTATTAATACACGTTATTATGAAATAAAATTTATGAAGTATTTGATATTGTCCATTTTTTTTTTAATGGAAATGTGCTAAGTTGTTTTATGATAATATTCCACTTATTACATAATTGACTCGCTCTCTCTCTCTCTCTCTCTCTCTCTCTCTCTCTCTCTCTCTCTCTCTCTCTCTCTCTCTCTCTCTCTCTCTCTCTCTCGGTACATATAAACTACATATTCCCATTAAAGACACTGTTTGTCAATTTATCTAACCATTAATCCCCACTCAAATGGGGTGGACAAAGACAGGTTGGAACTGGGGAATTAAGGCTGTGGTGAACATATAAAGTGAATCCAAGCTTGAAACATCATCTTATCTGCGGTATCAATGTCAAATAACAACAGCTGAGAGCTGCCTGGCCTTGATTCTTAGAGAGAAGAAGAAGAGGAAGAGGTAGTTAAGGAGGGAAAAACAGTCTTATGAGTCTCAATATCTCTATTATTAATATATATTTCTCACAATGACAAGCCCATGTTTGATCCCACCGTGGGGAGTTAGGAAGGGCATTCAGCTTTAATTCCCCAGCATCAGCCAGTCTTTGTCCATCCCCATTCGAATGGGTATTTATAGTGACTCTAAAGGGGGGTTTACACGGTCAAATGGTTCGTCGAACGCGGTTCGACAGACAAGTGTTTGAAGTGATGTTCGAACGTGTGAACGGGGTATTTGGTTGTCGGACACGTTCGACAACCAAATACCTCGTTTACACGTTCGAACATCACTCAAACACTTGTCTGTCGAACCGCGTTCGACGAACCAATTGACCGTGTCGTGTTCGACAACCAAATACCCCGTTCACACGTTCGAACATCACTCAAACACTTGTCTGTCGAAACGCGTTCGACGAACCAATTGACCGTGTCGTGTTCGACAACCAAATACCCCGTTCACACGTTCGAACATCACTCAAACACTTATCTGTCGAACCGCGTTCGACGGACCGTTTGACCGTGTAAACCCCTCTTTAGACCGCCAAAAGGGATCCTTGCCATACACAGAACCGCTTCAGATGCGTTTATTAAATCCATTTGTGTGTGTCTAGCTAACTAACAATATGGTGTCCTAGGTTTACACTATTTAAGAAATCGGGCCAAAGTCGTACTGACAGCCTTCTTCGAGCTACGACGAAGAGGTGGTTCGTCAATTTTTATTGTAGTATTAGTAGGAGTAATAGAAGTTGTGTCGGTTTTACGTCACGAACTCCCTTTTCTACTAAGGGCTAGGACGGTTGCCTTCTTGCGAAGGACTTGTTTTTGGCAGATGTAATCATTACCCTGAGTGCATGCCCTTACCTCAGTCCGTGACGGGGCGCGAACCCTCGACCTGCCGCCTCAGAGTCGCGGACGCTACCGTTTGAGCCACGATGACTACACAAGGTCCCTGAATCATCAGGAAAACATAAAATATTGCTTTCAGAAGCAGAAAAATATATGCAACGCTGCGTTTTATGGGAAAATGCTTTAGTTTTATGAATTATAAGCTCGATAGCGGTTTATAGAGATTTTTGTTGCTATTTTAGTATGGGGTCAACTTTACTGTCTGTACCCTAAGCTAAGGTTAACTAACTTAACCTAACTTGGTTAGGGTTTGGGTACTATAGTTGTTGATAGAAATAAGACCGCATGATATGATAGCAGAGAGAGAGAGAGAGAGAGAGAGAGAGAGAGAGAGAGAGAGAGAGAGAGATTTTAAGTAAACAAATCAATGCTCTAGCCCAATGTAAATACACGTCGAGAGAGAGAGAGAGTAATAATAATAATAATAATAATAATAATCCTTTATTCCAATGTACATTGGGTATTAAATAAGATACATATATATTCCAGATAGACATCTGTGGTGTACGATATAGACATACTAAAACAAACAAATCATAAGGATGAGTGTACCATTAAAATTTACAAGTAAAATCTTCCTTTAAGAGCAACTTCTTAAGATTATATTTAAAAGTATACACTGAACCAGCATTTTTTAGTTCTCTGGGAAGCTGATTATATAAATGAGGTCCACGAATGTTTATATCTCTTGAACCAATATCAGTTTTAGACCTTCGTACTAATAAATCTTCCCCTTGACGGGTAGTTAACCCGGTAACTGAGCTTACTGTAGAAAAATTATACAAGCAATCAGGAATATTGTTTCTTAGTATATTAAAAACAAAGGTACATATATCAAAAACATATTTATCTCTAATCTTTATCCATTCTAGATCTTTTAAAACAGGAGAGATGTGCTCGTATTTTCTTACATTGCCAACAGCCACTCGTGCTGCAAAGTTTTGTAACTTTTGTATTCTTTGTAATTGAGTCTTATTTGTACATCCCCAAACTTTGAGACAGTAATTAATTAAACTCATAGCTAAGGACTGGACAATTATTATACGAGTTGATGTTTCAAATGAGTCTTTTACCCTATTTAGATATATTAGAGTACCCATTACTTTTTTATAAATTTCATCTATATGCATTTCAAAATTCATGTAACGGTCAAAATAGACACCTAGGTTCTTTACCGAGTTCATTGGCTTAATGATATTACCGTTAAAATTTATATGAAGATTGTCATCAACTTCTGATAATAATTGTCTGGATCCGATAAGAATAGATTGGGTTTTAGTTTCATTAAGTAACAGACCATTTTTTAGAAAGTAACGTTTGGCCATATACAAAATTTCTTCTGCTCTACGAATAATATTTTCTAAATCATTAATTTCTCCTTCAATTAAGATTTGAGTATCGTCAGCATATTGAATGACATAACAGTTAGGTAAATATTTTACTAGATCGTTTACATATATTAGAAAAAGTATAGGTCCTAGGATCGATCCCTGAGGGACCCCAAACAATACCTTCTTGGAACTTGAAACTGTATCTTTTATTCTGACTGACTGGTAGCGGTTTTTTAAATAGTTCTCGAACCAGCTTGGGACAATGTTCATTTTTTTGCATTTTTCTAATAATGTACTATGGTTTACACTATCAAAAGCTTTAGAAAGATCGAGTAGTAGTAGCAATGATATTTTCTTATTATCTATATTTTTGTATATTTCATCTGATATTTTCAATAAGGCAGTTTCGGTTGATAATTTTGGCCTGAAACCGTGTTGACTTTTTGCAATAAGTTTATTTTTTTCAAGAAACTCACTTAACTGATTTGCAACAATCTTTTCAAGTATCTTTGATAAAATTGGTAGTAAAGAGATTGGTCTATAGTTAGAGACGTCGTCAGGATTTCCATTTTTAAAACCAGGAATTACATGGGGATTTTTCCATAAATCTGGGTAGATATTGGTAACTATGGAAGTATTGATTATTACCGTCAGGTAATAAGCTATTACAAATAATGAATCTCTAATAAAACGAAAACAAATTCCATCTGATCCATATGCATTAGAGTCTTTCAGATTTTTTATTACTAAGATTACTGTATTACAATCTACTGTAGTAGGGTTAAAGACATCAGTACTTCTATTGAATGCACTATGTTCTTCCATATTTACATTATTATTATTATTGCTACCATCATCACTATTATCATTACCATTACTACCACCATCATTATTATTTACACCATTATCAACATTTCTATTATTATTACTACTACCGTCATCATTATTATTACCACCATTTCTATTATTGATTTCATTTATTATTTCTTTTTTTGTTTTTTCAAAGGTTTTTTTCCCCACTTCAGCGAAAAAATTATTGAACTCTTCTGCTTTAGCCCTTACATCTACCTCATCGGGTATAATTGATATGTTACTACTTTTATTACAGTTATTGGAAAGCATGGTTTTAGCAATTTTCCATGTATCAGAGATATTGCCTTTAGCGTTTTGAAATTCATTTTTGTAATACTGTTTCTTACTGTTACTTAATAATGATTTTACTTGTTTCTTATGCTCTGTAAACTTTTCTCTTAAAGGGATATTATCTCTTTGTAGTTTTACTTCATTTTGTAGTTTGTCTCTTTCTTTCATAATGTTTTTTATGTCATCTGTTATCCAAGGAGCGGGGGGACGAAATATTTCTCTTGTCACGAGTGGTGCACATCGATCTATACATGATGATAAGACACTGGTTAAAATTCTTACTTGTTTGTTTATATTATCGGTATATAGAATTTCATTTAATTTATGTACTTCATTCATAAGTAAACTACAAAGTAATTCTTGTGAATAATTTCTTAAGCATCTGAATGTTTTAAAGATTGGTTGTCTCTTTGGTTTGCGAATATTTAGGGACGTTACAATTTCCTCGTGGTCTGCTATAGGGCTTGGCATTACGTCACACTTAGTTATCATATGTTTGGAGTTTGTTATTACTAGATCGATTTGGGAAACTGAAGTGGGAGTGATTCTAGTTGGTTTATTTATAATCTGTTCTAGATTTAAATTCTTAATAAGTCTACTCATTTTATTTTCTCTTTTTAGTTGATCATCATTAAAATCGCCATATATAAAAACTGGTTTGTTTTTTAAAATTATCTCCTTAAAAACGTCCAAAATATAGCTAAAGGAGGTTACCGAGGCTTTGGGGTGGCGGTACACGCAGCCTATGATAATAGAAGGAAACTTTTTATGTTGGACAGAGATCCATTTATCTTCCACTCCTTCGTGCTTCTCAGTTTCAAGATTTAGTTCAGTGGCCTTCAAATAATTTTTAACATATAAACATACACCTCCACCTCTACCACTGTCATAGCGATAAATATTATATGACGGAATATTAATAAATGCATTATTAATTGACGGATACAGCCATGATTCGCTAATGCAAAGAACATCAATATTTTCTTGTATAAGCTTATGTTCAATTTCTAGTATATGGGATAACAGGGATTGTGCATTTATATGTACGACAGATAATCTATCATTATATTTACAAGTAACTTTCACATCGACAGCTGTAACAGCAACAGCAGGAGACGAGGTATTACCATGTTTCATTGGGGTGGTATCCATAGTCATAGTTGTAGTTTCGACGTAAATGCTGCAGAACTTTGTTATTGTTCAGCCTTTTGCAAATATTGATGAATCTTGCAACCGCGCTTAGAATTTATGGCCTATGAGCAAGAGTCGTGTAAGCTGTAGTCAATACCTATGTATCATACTTCACTCTTACGCCTTTCCCCCTGGTGTAAGCAAGTATATTCTTCGGTCCCAGGGTCAAAAAAAATTAATTAAAAAAAAGTCACTTCAGTTTTTTGTCCAGGTAACAACGAAATCATACCTAAATTTTGACCCTTCGGGTCTTCTATTAGAGGTGACTATTTTTTTCTATGATTGTGACACCGGGACGGGCAAAGAAAATTCCCCTCGTGGGACTCAGGAACCAAGGTAACAATGAGAAAAAAAGTTGCAGTTTAAGGACAAGACAGTAATGAGAATGATAATAAAAAAAGTGAAAAAATAGTCAAAGGAATAAATATCTAGATAAGACAGGTTGGAGCTGGGAAACTAGGGTTCCAACCAGTACTTAAATCGTTAAATACAGCAGAACTGATGATAATTAGGACAAAAATATCTCTAATTCCTCACGAGAATGAGTGAAAACTGCTTTTTCAACAGAAAATGGGAAGTTTATATGTTGAGTACGAAATATTTTGGTTAATATCAAAATGAACAAATAATCGAATAGTTTAGTCGTTACGATCAAGGATAATATTTCATATACAGATGAAATAATACCAAAAGTTTCACTCTTGGATAAGAGAGATTCTCTCTCTCTCTCTCTCTCTCTCTCTCTCTCTCTCTCTCTCTCTCTCTCTCTCTCTCTCTCTCTCTCTCTCTCATTCGTTGATTAAAAGAAGTTGAAGATAGATTTCTCTCTCTCTCTCTCTCTCTCTCTCTCTCTCTCTCTCTCTCTCTCTCTCTCATTCGTTGATTAAAAGAAGTTGAAGATTCTCTCTCTCTCTCTCTCTCTCTCTCTCTCTCTCTCTCTCTCTCTCTCTCTCTCTCTCTCTCTCTCTCTCTCATTCGTTGATTAAAAGAAGTTGAAGATTCTCTCTCTCTCTCTCTCTCTCTCTCTCTCCTCTCTCTCTCTCTCTCTCTCTCTCTCTCTCTCAGCCTCTTGAAATCCCAGAGTAAAGTACCGTGTAGTCATTATCTGTCTTAACATCCTCCACCACTGATAAGAATCTGATCACTGATAAGCAGTGATAAGGCAGATAAACAGTACCTAAAGCACCATCAGTACAGGTAAGACTGTATGTACAGGTGCAAGTTACATACATATGCATATACAGTGGCCCCATTCCCCTTTGTAAGGAGAGTGGCCGAGTCAAAGAACGCACATTCATCACCTCTGTATTTTGTGTATCTACTGAGAGCCAGAGAATACAGGGGTAGTCTGGCAGGAGATACCCAGTCTGAACCTTGGTAATTGGGTCATGTACAGGTGCAAGTTACATACATATGCATATACAGTGGCCCCATTTCCCTTTGTAAGGAGAGTGGCCGAGTCAAAGAACGCACATTCATCACTTCTGTATTTTGTGTAGTCAAACAGAATCACTCTCAGAAGACAAACACAGAATCCCTGTCAAAAGTAGTCAAATACAATCACTGTCAAAAGTAGTCAAATAGACAGAATCACTGTCAAAAGTAGTCAAACAGAAATCAGTTAAAATAGTCAAACAGACTCGAAACTGCGCATATGAAATCTTGAGTATGTAAAATATAAGCATGTTAAGGAGGGGGGTTACATGTACTATTGTACATCAGTGTAATGGGGTACAGGGAGGTAGGGGGAGACATCTTGCCCAGTGGTGATGTTAGTTCAAAATTTCTTCTTTAATTTTGCCCAATTGTTCCAAAACATTTCGGTTCCCGCCTTAGAAGTAAAATTATTCCCTTGGCTAATTCACACGGTGGCCAAAAAGGCCTTTGTGAATCACTATCCAGTTGGTAAAATAAAGCCTTAAAGCGTTGTGTTTTAAGGCTGTAAATTGCTTGGTAAACTTGAAGGCATTTGGTGCTCTGTTCCGCAGCATGGCTGCCAACATACTGAGACTCTTATAGAAAGTTGCCACATTCTTCGTTCAAATAATAATTTAATATTTTAAATTATATTTATAACAATTCCTAAACTTTTATGTGGTATAATTCATGTAAATAAATTTATTAACTTAAGATTTTAATTATAATTTTGCTGTTTTTGTGAGTAAAACAAATGATTAAAATAAATAACATTAAAACACTAACTGGGACGTTTTCAGCGCCCATATCACGTTCCCATGGCCATTGAGGACCAGAAGGGCATAAGAACCAGCCATGACTGCCACTGCTCTTTTATATGTATATATTTATTTTGTCCAGCATATATATACGCGATTTACCTCTACGTTCACACACATGCGTAGAAAAATGTAGTATATGCATATATGCGTAAAACTGACTGAGAAATTTATGAAGCAGATTTAAATACGCAGATTAACAGATTTTGAAAAAGGAAAAAAAAAATAGTTAGTCTGATGTTTCAAGCCCCCTCTTAAGCGCCTTTAACAGATGATGTTTTGAGGAGGGTACCATAAAATATACAAATTACTTTATTGAGCAGAGAAAATTCAAAGTAAATATCACATAATGAAAGTAATGTAAGATAATCTGAAATAAATATTTGAAAACTATAGGTATATGTCAAAATAGGATTTGTGAGTCAGATCTCGACCTAACAAGATTAGTTAATTCAAGTTGACTTCATATAAGCAAGGCCTTTGGATGTCTTTCACCCACAGAACAAACTTAAACTTTATTTCCATTTCAATACAATGGGTATTCGTCAGCCAGGGCAAGCCCCAACCCCCCACTGTGGTGTCCAACCACAGCAGTTCCTGCCAGTAAACAGCTTAAACTCTCGGTCTTGGACGGGAACCGATCTTTCGACTTCGTGAATGCGAAGCCAGCGCGTTACCACTGTACTAGCCAGCAGTAAATACAAGGCTCTCGAATGGCATTCACTCCAAGAACAAAGTAGTATTTATTCTCAATGGAAAAGTAAAATAATTTACTCAGAAAAGAATAGATTTAAAACATGTGCTTAAAATGTGCTAAGATTTATTATTATTATTATTATTATTATTATTATTATTGTGGAACCAACTTCTCGGTGGAGCTGTTGTTGACGTTTCCTAGTCTGTCTGGCCAAACAGCTCCGACTTCAGCGGAGTTATATTAAGTGATTTCAATATATATATATATATATATATATATATATATATATATATATATATATATATATATATATATATATATATATATATATATATATATATATATATATATATATATATATATATATCTGTGCCCTGTGGGGCGGGCACATTATCAAAGAATAGCCTCACCGTATTCCCTGCGTGTCGTAAAAGGCGACTAAAAGTGGACGGGGCGGGGGGACTAGGAATCCCCCCCCCTTGTACCAACCTCCTGTGAGACGTCAAAGAAGAGGGGGAGTAGAGGGGAGAATAACTTCTCCCCAAACTGTTTTCCTTTTTTGATGTCGGCTACCCCCCAATTTAAGGGGGAAACAGCCAAGGTATATGTATGTATATAGGAAGGCCATACGCTTGGCAGTCTTTTCCTAGGCTGCTCTTTCGTACTCCGAAAATTTGGGCTGTACAGGTACTGTTTCAGGTGTCTTTGTGTTCTTCCTTGCCTTAGGAAAAGCTTCAGGTGTCAACTCTGTGGCGAGCATATTATCTGACGGTAATAATCAATACTTCCATAGTTACCAATATTTACCCAGATTTATGGAAAAATCCCCATGTAATTCCTGGTTTTAAAAATGGAAATCCTGACGACGTCTCTAACTATAGACCAATCTCTTTACTACCAATTTTATCAAAGATACTTGAAAAGATTGTTGCAAATCAGTTAAGTGAGTTTCTTGAAAAAAATAAACTTATTGCAAAAAGTCAACACGGTTTCAGGCCAAAATTATCAACTGAAACTGCCTTATTGAAAATATCAGATGAAATATACAAAAATATAGATAATAAGAAAATATCATTGCTACTACTACTCGATCTTTCTAAAGCTTTTGATAGTGTACACCATACCATCTTATTAGAAAAATGCAAAAAAATGAACATTGACCCAAGCTGGTTCGAGAACTATTTAAAAAACCGCTACCAGTCAGTCAGAATAAAAGATGTAGTTTCAAGTCCCAAGAAGGTATTGTTTGGGGTCCCTCAGGGATCGATCCTAGGACCTATACTTTTTCTAATATATGTAAACGATCTAGTAAAATATTTACCTAACTGTTATGTCATTCAATATGCTGACGATACTCAAATCTTAATTGAAGGAGAAATTAATGATTTAGAAAATATTATTCGTAGAGCAGAAGAAATTTTGTATATGGCTAAACGTTACTTTCTAAAAAATGGTCTGTTACTTAATGAAACTAAAACCCAATCTATTCTTATCGGATCCAGACAATTATTATCAGAAGTTGATGACAATCTTCATATAAATTTTAACGGTAATATCATTAAGCCAATGAACTCGGTAAAGAACCTAGGTGTCTATTTTGACCAATACATGAATTTTGAAATGCATATAGATGAAATTTATAAAAAAGTAATGGGTACTCTAATATATCTAAATAGGGTAAAAGACTCATTTGAAACATCAACTCGTATAATAATTGTCCAGTCCTTAGCTATGAGTTTAATTAATTACTGTCTCAAAGTTTGGGGATGTACAAATAAGACTCAATTACAAAGAATACAAAAGTTACAAAACTTTGCAGCACGAGTGGCTGTTGGCAATGTAAGAAAATACGAGCACATCTCTCCTGTTTTAAAAGATCTAGAATGGATAAAGATTAGAGATAAATATGTTTTTGATATATGTACTTTTGTTTTTAATATACTAAGAAACAATCTTCCTGATTGCTTGTATAATTTTTCTACAGTAAGCTCAGTTACCGGGTTAACTACCCGTCAAGGGGAAGATTTATTAGTACGAAGGTCTAAAACTGATATTGGCTCAAGAGATATAAACATTCGTGGACCTCATTTATATAATCAGCTTCCCAGAGAACTAAAAAATGCTGGTTCAGTGTATACTTTTAAATATAATCTTAAGAAGTTACTCTTAAAGGAAGATTTTACTTGTAATTTTTAATGGTACACTCATCTTTATGATTTGTTTGTTTTAGTATGTCTATATCGTACACCACAGATGTCTATCTGGAATATATATGTATCTTATTTGAATACCCAATGTACTTTGGAAATAAAGGTTTATTATTATTATTATTATTATTATTATTATTATTATTATTATTATTATTATTATTATTCCCAGAATGCCTGCTTTCACCTGGTCAATGAATAGTCTACTCTCAGTTTTTGAAGGTTACCTTACACAATAATATTTACTCAACCAACTTCAAATAAAGTTGGGCTAAAACTTACTGGCTTATATTTAAATATAAGACAAACTGTACGGTACTAAAGGGGAAGGGCATGAGTTACGTTTGCTTAATAGTTAGTGGAGAACTCCCACTGGTTAATAACACAAATACACTAAATGATATTAACTGAACACTGCATAAATCCAGGCTTAAATGAAAGACTCATCGATAAAATATAAAAATATATTGAACAAAGTTAATATTATAATGGAGAGCAATATTTCAGCTTCAAAGAAAAGGATATATTTTACTTTAGTTTAGGCGGCAATAAGGTAAATTTTAAAAAAATAACAAAGAGTTATAGCTCCAGGCACGACTGCTGGACACATCAAAACAAACAACACTTAATATCGAAATAATGATTGGTATAACTAATGAAACTGTGTGTGATAGACAGATCACCACAAACTCATTACTTTCGGAGAGATTAACCGAATCCCTTTTCGATGAATCCCACTCAGATAAATCACTCATCTTGTTTCCATCTTCTATCTTCTCTGCAACTTCCAAGTGCTGCTTTTCGTTGACTCCTTAAAGGTCTTCTCGCTTGCTTCATTGCAGACTTCTTGAATACTCTGCCAATCACCAGGTATTCTTTGTTCTGCATCTTGGTTATTAACTGTGGTAGGGGCAGTAGGAGGAGTTGGCAGTTGTGAAGCGACACAGGTTGTGGAAGAGCCGGGAGGATGGGCTGTGGCACTCCAGCAGTGCCATCTGAACGGTCGCTAGCTCCCTCGTCATTGCCCATAGAGCAAAGTAATCCCCCTATTTGTTTTCCTTCGGCTACCCCCCAATTAAAGGGGGAAACAGCCAAGGTAGATAGATAGATAGTTTTGAGGAGAAGAACGGAGAATGAGGAGATAGAGAAAAATTAGAAGGATGAGGAGATGGGATAAGATGAATTAAGAAATAAAAAGATTTGTTGGAATATATTATTATTATTATTATTATTATTATTATTATTATTATTATTATTATTATTCGTATGTTGGGTTATTGCTTTTAATTGTATCCCTTCAAAGTTACGTTAAAGTCTCTCTCTCTCTTTCTCTCTCTCTCTCTCTCTCTCTCTCTCTCTCTCTCTCTCTCTCTCTCTCTCTCTCTCTCTCTCTCTCTCTCTCTCTCTCCTTCTTCTTCTTCTCCTCACTCTTATACCTCCCCCCTCCTCCACTAATCTTCTTTTTCTTGACAAGAGGTTGACCCCACCTGACCTGAAGATGACCTCAAGTGCCCTTAGGGGTCACGGAAGGGACACGGGAATGTCCAATGTTCAAACAGGTGCTTTATCGACATTTTAAGGCGGAATAAATGCCGTACACTGCCGTACTTCTACTGTTAGAGAGTACGGCATTTTCTTCCGTGTGAAAATGTTTGGTATTATTTGAGAAATGTACGGCACTTTCCTACAGGTAGTTATTGTTTTTATTTGTCAAAAGTACGACTTTCGTGTACGTAAATATTGTTTTTATATTGTTTAAAGTACGGCGCTTTTCGTACACATATTTTTTTATATTGTCAAAAGTACGGCGTTTTTCGTACACGTAAATAGTTTTTATATTAAAAATTACATTTTTCGGAAAAGGATTTGGTAAAGATTAGCCACCCCGTTACATTAAATGTTCCGCTTTTACGTCACGGACTCCCTTTCAACCAAGGGCTAGGACGGTTGCCTTCTTGCGAAGGACATATTTTGACATGTAATCGTTACCCTGAGTGCATCCCCTTGCTAACCTCAGACCGTTGTTAGGTTAAGTTAGGTTAATTCCTAACCCAATTATTATTTTTTTTTATGAATGACACCAGATTGGTTAAATGTCCATCTTTTTAAACGCAGAAAACACGTACAATGTTCATTTACGTTCACACTATTATTATTATTATTATTATTATTATTTTTATTATTATTATTATTATTATTATTATTATTATTATTATTATTATTCTAGAAGAACCGTTTAATATAAAATAATAATAACAATAATAATAATAATAATAATAATAATAATAATAATAATAATAATAATAATAAAAATAAAAATAGCAAAAAAATTTATTTGTTAACATAAAAGATTATGAATAACAAGATTACAAAAGATCGTATTCGTAAAATAAAAGACATTATAGATGCTGTTATGACAAAATATTATATAACAGTATAAGATAACTGTATAACAAATTATTTTATTTGTGAACAAAAAATATTAGAAATCTAAAAATAATATAAAATATTCGAACATAAAATATTATAAGATATTATTAAATATTTCCCCAAAGTCCCCAAAAGAGAGAAAAAACACTAAACCTCTCATTTTTATGGCCAAGTTTTGCATGAGTTAGAGAGAGAGAGAGAGAGAGAGAGAGAGAGAATTTTTAGAAAAATTAGTAAAAGGATAGATAGATACAAGGAGAGAGATAGATAGATAGATAGATAGAGAGAGAGAGAGAGAGAGAATTTTTTTGAAAAATAGTGAAAGGATAGATAGATACAGGAAGAGATAGATAGATAGCTAGATAGATAGAGAGAAAGAGAATTTTTTAGAAAAATAGTGAAAGGATAGATAGATACAGGAAGAGATAGATAGATAGCTAGATAGATAGATAGATAGAGAGAGAGAGAGAGAGAGAGAGAGAATTTTTTGGAAAAATAGTGAAAGGATAGATAGATACAGGAAGAGATAGATATATAGATAGATAGAGAGAGAGAGAGAGAGAGAGAGAGAGAGAGAGATTTTTAAGTCCCATAAAGATATAGTGTTATGCCCATATATGGGATATGAATGGGCAGAGGGCTTGTTATAACAACTATAACAGTTATGTTTAGTCCTATTTATATATTTATTTCTGTATTATGTGTTTGTTTATTTGTTTATTTTCAATTATTTTTTTGTTTTTCGTCTTTTAATATTTTTGTTTCATTGATATTGTTTTTTTTTTGCAAGTTCATATAGCTAATATAGTTGTTTGTTGCTGTTTATTTAATTATTTGTTTAGTTGGTATTTCCTTGTTTGTTTATTTGCTTTGTTTGTTTGTTCTTGCTTTGTATTTGTTTCGCTGTTTTACTATATATATATATATATATATATATATATATATATATATATATATATATATATATATATATATATATATATATATATATTTGTGTTTTATATTGTTTCATGTCTAAAACAGTTCTTCTTTTCCTTCTTCTTCTTCCTCCTCCTCCTCCTCCTCCTCCTCTTTCTTTTTCTTCATCTACATTCCCTCCTTTTCCTCCCCCTCTTCCTCTCTTCCTCTTCTTCATCTTTTGCCTCTTCCTACTTCCCTTCCTCCTCCTCCTTCTTTTTTTTTATTTTTCTTCGGCTTCCTTTCCTCCTCCTCCTCCTCCTCCTGCTCCTACTTCTCCTCCTGCTCCTTCTCCTCCTCCTCCTCCTCATGCCCCTGCTGCTCCTCCTCCTTCTTCTTCTCCTCCTCCTCCTCCTCCTCCTCCTCCTCCTCCTCCTTCTCCTTTTTTCTGTTTCCACAGTTTCATATTTTTCCGAGATTGTAGATTCGTAAAATTAAAAAAAAATGAAAAATCCATAAATAAAAACATTTGTAATTATTTTACGTTAACTAAAAATGAATAAAAATATAATAATAATCAATAGCTAATATAAATATAGTCAAATGTATGATGCAAAATGAATTACTTGTATATCAGAGGGAGTGTCTGCACGGTCATGTCCCCCCCACGCACAGGTTTTTGTTACCGTTTTCCTATGTCATAATTAGTCCCCGTGTGAATGGGGGTGGACACAGACAGGTTAGAACTGGGGAATTAAGGCTGGATACCCTGGCTAGAACCTTGTGATTATACCATTTTTATGTATTAATTAGTTCCCATGCAAAAAGGGGTGGACATAGACAGGTTAGAGCTGGGGAATGATGGCTGGATTCCCTGGCTAGCACCATTTAATTATACCGTTTGTATGTATAAATTAGTTTTCATGCAAAAAGGGGTGGATATAGACAGGTTAGAGCTGGGGAATTAAGGCTGGATTCTCTCTCTAGCACCTTGTAATTATACCGTTTGTATGTATAAATTAGTTCCCATGCAAAAAGGGGTGGACAGACAGGTTGGAGCTGGGGAATTAAGGCTGGATTCTCTCTCTAGCACCTTGTAATTATACCGTTTGTATGTATAAATTAGTTCCCATGCAAAAAGGGGTGGACAGAGACAGGTTGGAGCTGGGGAATGATGGCTGGATTCCCTGGCTAGCACCTTTTAATTATACCGTTTGTATGTATAAATTAGTTCCCATGCAAAAAGGGGTGGACAGACAGGTTAGAGCTGGGGAATGATGGCTGGATTCCCTGGCTAGCACCATGTAATTATACCGTTTGTATGTATAAATTAGTTTTCATGCAAAAAGGGGTGGACATAGACAGGTTGGAGCTGGGGAGTTAAGGCTGGCTGTCCTTCCTAACGCACTCCTGCGAGATTGATCTCGTGAGAGTGGGTTTGTCACTTTTCGAATTGCATACCCAACCACTAAGCTACCGCGGGTTCTATTTACAGTTATTGGCATAAAAAAAAATATTTTTATTGTTTTATTTTTTGTGCAAATCGGCCATAGGCGAACT